>VWYI01044819.1:10562-58000 GCA_013399455.1 Anthoscopus minutus | reverse complement strand
GAACAGATGTATTGTCATGAACAGTACTGCTAATTTTATGACATTCAAATACATGCTTGTGTCCCAGACAAGAGGGGCATCTACTCCTCCTTCAGGCTCTGGTTGGCTTATTAAATATTGGACCTCAACCATCTGGAGAAATTATCAGTTTTATTCAAGAAGAAAAAGCAGGAATGAACCATTTATTTGGATGCTGAAATAAGACAGTGGACACTTAAAGAGCCAGCCTTTTTATTATCAAGGGAAAAGTAACAGATCAGGGCAGTGAATGACCACGCATACAACCTCTGCAGCAATGAAACAAATAATGCAGCAATCACATTAAAGCAACCTGAAATAAAGCCAAGCTAGAAAAACAATGATGTAAAAAAACATACTGATTCTTTGTTTGAAATTTAGCATCTACATACAGGCTGCCCCTCACTGGTCCAACATGACTAAAACACTGACATGATACATAAAGTGTGTGTGCACTCACAAAAGCCAAAAGTTGGAATGACAGGTACTAGGGACTGGTGAGGAAGAGGAAGAAGGTAGCTGTGCAACTATCAGGTATGTAAACCCCATGCTCTTCTTTGTGTAGACTGTGATATCTTTTCATAAATATGCGATAATTTGGAGAATTTAACTAAACAGGCTGTAAATAATGCTTTTATTTACCATTTGATTCCAACTGTATTTGAATAAACATAACCTTATGGTGTCTTTTCTTCAATTCATTTCCCAAAAAAGTAAACAAATCATAATATTATTATCCCTCCAACATCATTACTACTGCAGGTACTAAAATACGGCCTATCAAAATCCTAAGCAGAACCGATAGGAGCTGCAATGCTGTGCAAAATTGTAAGTCAAGCCTAGGTAAACAAAGAAACTATTCTTTCCTACAAAGTAATAAGTCTTTCCACATTTTTTGTAACAAATTAAGTACAGACTGAGATGGAGTGTAAAAAACTTAACTTCCAAACTGTGTACAATCATGTAAATAATTCAGTCTAGCATTTGTCACTCATTCTGTATTTATTTTCATTTGTCCTTAACCAGTTAAGACAACAAATTCTAAACATGGTGTTAATATTATATAGGAAACACGCTACCTCACCTTCTGAAGCAAAACCTTTGCTGTACATCTTGAAAGTTCTCTGCACACATTCAAGCTTTGTGTACGCAAATAGTACACCTTTTACTCCTGCTTCATATATAGGCTGTTCTGAGAAATATTCTTCAGAGTTGGTTCGATAAGTTCTTCACAATCTTACACATACATCAAGATACTGGCATCACAGAAAAGACACATTATTTTTGACTTTTTTTTTTAAATACATCTTTTATTCAACATTGTCTTCTGTAATATTTTTTTCTATACTGTGCTCATAATATGAGTATCTGGTTTTTATTTCAGTGCAATTAATGCATTTCACCATTAGAAAAGGAGGTTTACTAGCTAAACTCCAGGCACGGAAAAAAAAAATTTAGAAATTGTAATGCTGCTACAAAGGCCTGGTGATAATTTCATAAACAGTGTTTCATGTTGTACCTCTTCCACACACAGATGTACTAGTTTTTACTAGTTACTAGTACATTTTACTAGTACATTTTAAAGATAGACCTTAAATTCAATGCATCTCTCTTATTAAATGTACTTTTAAAGGACATTTTGTAAATAATAAATGCAATAAAATTACAGGGAAAGCTGATTGTTTGGTTTTATGTTTTAATATTTTAGAAGACAGATGTTCGCAAAAGAATAAACAATAACAGCAGATGGTGGCCAACATTAATAGAGTCAATCTTGATCGCCAGCACACAACAGAGTTGCATAAAAGACACGAAGAATGGGAAACAGGATAGATATGATGCTTCAGGGAATGATATTCGTGTAACATTGTTTTCCACTCAACACAAAAAGCATCATCGTGAATTAGAAACACAGGTCTCTGAAAGCAAATATGAGAAAAAAAGTTTCCAGGCAACATAAAACATAGTTGCAAAGTAGACAAGATTAAGCTGCCTAAAAATATCTATAGAAAAAAAAAAGTTTCTTTTTAATAGGCAATACACTGTAACTCATAGTCCCAAGTTTTACAGTTAAAAAGAAAAAGGAAATAAAGAGATAGGGAAGAACTTGGAAATATAATTCTGTCCAGTGAAAGCTGAGGAAAAAGCCCCCAGGGACAGCTGAACTATCCAAAATACCCGTTTCAAATGGTGAACCAGGAAGGGGAGGAGGAGAACTGTTATACAAAGGAGTCTAGTTAAAGTTGCAAACAGCACATCAAAAACCAGAGTGATCAGTGATGATATCTGATACTGATATTTCATTATTCCAGTAAGTTATTATTTTGAATGCTAATTGCTAACTACTCCAGTCTAACTCCACTCCAACAGTAATAATCCAGATGAGAAAATCAGAAAACCCTCTCAACTTGATGAAACATCCATCAGAGGCACTACTAGGTGGAAGCAAGTGAAAGGCTTACAAACTTAAAAAAAACAAACCAAATAAACCCACCTTGAAAAACAGATGCGTGGTCATTAGAGATAACTTCACAATATAGCATCAGGAGCTAGAAAAAACACTGTCAAGAATGCACTTAATTATCTACTCTCTTTCCAAGCACATGCCTAATTTCACTGTACTCCTGTTACAGCAGCCAGTGAAGGACTGTCTCACATGTGACACCGTCATGGCTTACATGGCCGGGAAAGGCAGGCGCAAAACACAGTTGCCTAAGATAATCCTGCATCTTGTCGTGAAGGTGTATGCCACCCATGCAGCATGCACAAACATCCTGTTTCAGAGCATAACTGCAGCTGTTGCTTTTCATGCATTTCCAAAATCTTAGAAAACAAAAATGAATGAAACAGGAAGCCATACAATAGAAGATCAATTCCCCACCCAATCCAAGCAGTTACAGCTCTGTACCTGATATCTGCCAAGCCCTGGAAAATTCCCAGCATGGAATTGTTGCAAATATTTGAATACATAAACCAGTTAATGCCTTACAAAAGACACCACTATTTTTGATTGTGCAAAATCAGAGTAGCACAAACTCACACACAAATGCTGACACAAGAATCAGGCATCAATCCCTATGATGGTGCCCATTTCTATCTCGGCTGCTCTGTTTTTCAAACCACAAATTCATTCCCTGAAACAACAGTCCATATAAGTAACTCCACAGAAATTTACAAATATTGAGTTTTGTAGGAAACTAAGGTCAGACAGATGAACCCTACCAACTTATGCTAAACCTGTTTGAAGACACTTCTCCCAGCAGCTGATTCTGCCAGAATCATCTTCTTTGATCAACAGCAAACAGAGATAGCTACTTCCATGCCCAGTCACTCAAGCACACAGCCTGGCACATGCACCTGAGCTGGTAAGGTAAGCTAATATCCTCACCCTCAAACCAGGATCTCTGAAGCACAGAGACCAGCTTGTTTGTATTACATTCTCACTGTATTCTTCCAAAGGTGTAGAAGACTTCCCTACATGCCACTGACCAATATCCAGACACTTTTAAACTCCAGCTTTTTATACCAGGAAAATAAAGCCATATTTGGACTCTTTTCACTCTCAGCCAAGCATCTTTATCTGTACAATTCAATTGCTTTCAACAAGCAGATGTTAGAATTCAGGCTATAATGCTATCTAATTAGCATTTAAAGAAACTTAAAATGAAAAAGAAAAGATTCTTTTGGATAAACATTCTCTTTAATAATTTGAAGAGGTTTATAATTAATGCCCTTTAAACTACTTTCAAGGCAGCTTCTTCCAAGTCCAGGTTTATACATTTTCCACACAAGACACTAAAGTCTTACTAAGAACTCTGTTTTGACCGTCAGCATCAACAATAATTTTGCTCTTTAAATACCAAGTAATATGTATACATTATTTTTCATAATTACAAACTCTTTTTCCTCCCACACACACAAGAATAATACCTAAGAGATCTTAAGATTTTTAAGGCAAGAGTTGGTTCTATGGATGAAAGTAAAGCTTAAACAAACTAACAGAAACATTCACTCATGTTAAACTAATATAAAACAATCCACAGAAGAGAGCTTACCAACCTCACTCTGCATCACAAGAAACACAGTGCATTTTCTAATGAGGCTTTGATGTGAAAATTAATTCAATCACTGATACCCTTTGATAAAACAATTGGTACCATTCCAGAAGTCTTCTTTTAAGCCTGAAAACTATAGGTATATTGAGCATTATGGAAGACCTCCTTTATCATCTACAGCAGCAAGTTTGCAGCGAGGGAAATTTATTTCTATGAGCTGAAATTATAAGGCAAGAGAGAAAACTTGATCTTTGAGCTTAAATAAGAAGAGAAATACCAAAAAAAAAGTCTCCATCTGACTCTAAAATACTAATTTCCTGAGAAAACCATCCAAGACTGAAAAAGAAGCATAACTTAAAACTGGTAAAGGAGCTAGGAAGAGTATCCTGATATTGCTCTTAACCCATTTTTAGTCCATTGAAAATTATTTGTATTATAGTAATAACAAAATACCTAAAATAATTAAAGAGAGTCCAAAGCTGCATTTTACAATTTTCTGGCACCAAATTTACCATTATTTTGTTTATGAAAGAACAAAAAAATCCCACAAACATCAAAAAAAACCAAAAACACCACAACACCCCAAACCCAAAAAAAACCACCACCCAAAATGAAAAAAACAAAACAACAACCCCACAAACCAAGACAAACCCCCTGACCAACATTTGTTTAAGGACAGAATTTTCCAGTTTTTATTTTACAAAATTATTTCAAGATGGACATGGGCCTGGCAAATTTCTGATACCCAACCCTGCTTGAACAGGCATCAGACGATCTTCAGTGGTCCCTCCAAAGTGAGTGATTCTATAGAGACTCTGAACAGTATTAAAGAGGAGCAGAACTATCTTGGATTTTATTTCCATTCAAAATACACAAGGACAGGCTGTGTGTGACTGACTTTCAGGACATGGAGCATGCATGTCTGATGACAATTTATATATAGGAAGCACTCAAATAAAATCTGAAACAGAACGACTGTTTTCAACCTAATGCAGCTGTTGTTAATGAATACCACCTACAATGTCAAAGAACTAAATCTTTAACGCTGGAATCAGAAATGTTGACACTGGCAAGCCGCCTCAGCCATTTAACTAGACCTCTGCAATCTAAGCATTATCCTGAGTAAAGGAGTTAACATACAACTAAGCTGAAATCCTCACATGAATTACACACCACCGCTTATTAATACAGACGTTTCACCTACATGTTTCCAGTGTTAAAGAGGCCAATGAGTGGAACATTTCATTAATGAGCTTTGAGAGGGTCGAACACATCCACGCTTAAAATTCTTTCAGGACACCAGAAGCCCACAAGAAGGCCATTGATCCACGCTGCGTGAAAAAGGACAGCAGCGACTGCCGGCCGCACACTCCCTATGGCTTTGTATTCTACACGATAGGCTCTGGGAGCAGCCATTTAGTTCATAAGGAAAGGCAGGGACAGGAAGTTTTGTCACTTCCAGCAACGCCTTCCAGGCAACGAGGCGTGGCGGAGCGGCGGGAAGCGCTGAGGGGCAGGGATGCCAGCGCGTCCGGCCGAGCGCGGCGGGGATCGGCCGGCAGTACAGGGATGGAGGGCGACGGACAAGGAAGGAACACTTACAGCGGCGGCCACTGCCCCGCCTGCGTGCCGGCTCCGGGGGCCTGTGTGGGGACACACAGGAACGCGCCGTCCCCCGCTCGGCCCCGCTGCTGTCGCTGCAGCCGGCTTCAGCTCGCCGCCCCTGCGGCGCCCGCGGATGAGCTCATCCGCCCGGGCCCGCCCCGCCCGCCTGCCGGCCCCGGCCGGTCGCGCTGCCGGTAACCGAGGGTAACGCGTCTGCTGCCTGCAGACATGGCCTCGCCTCCCCAGCTACAGGCTGGTTTGGTGGGTGACGAGTTGCCCGTCAGCCGGCAGTGCCCTTGTGGCCAGGAGGGGCAGTGGTATCCTGGGGTGCATCGGGAAGAGTGTAGGAGAAGGTTGAGGGAGCTGGTGCTGTCCGTCTACTTGGCCCTGGTGAGGCCGCATCTGGAGTGCTGTGTCCAGTTCTGGCCTCAGGACAAGAGAGACAATGGTCTCTCAGATGAAGAGGGTCCAGCAGAGGACCACAAAGACGATTTGGGGTCTGGAGCACCTTTCTTATGAGGAGAGACTACAGGAGCTGGGCCTGTTCAGTCTGGTGGAGAGAAGACTGAGAGGGTATCTCAGCAATACATACAAATATCTCAAAGGTGGGTGCCAGGAGGATGGGAACAGACTCTTCAATGGTGCCCAGAGACAGGTAGAGGACTAGTGGCCATAAACGTAAGAAATTTTACTTAAACATAAGGAAGTACTTCTTTTAAATTGAAGGTGGCAGAACACTGGAACAGGCTGCACAGGACATAAAGAGTTTCCCTCTGGAGATACTCAAAACCCACATGGATGTGTTCCTATGTAACCTGCTGTAAGTGACCCTATGTGGGTGGGGGGGACTTGGACTGAATCATCTCCAGAGATCCCTTTCAACCCTAAGTATTTTGTGATTCTGTTAATTTCCCTCACGCCAGGTGTAGGGGACAGGGGCAGGGTAGGAACTGTACTGGTGCAGTCACTGGTAGTAGTGACCAGTGTCAGGATTGCCCAGCCATTTGGACAAGCCTTGGTGGGCACGCTGAAATATCCACATGGAGACACACTCTTTTTGTTTGCACACTGAGATGAGGCCCTGTCACTTGTAGATACAAGGCACCCAAAATCCCAGTAGCCTCTGGTTACAGCACAAATAAAAGCATTTATTTTTACATCATACATGTAATTAGATACTTCATTCAGTCATTTAGATTGGCAATGCACGATTAAGCTCTTGGAGCAGTTCATCACTGATTAGCTGATTCCATGTGACAGGACTGGCTAGGTGCAGGCTCCCAGGCATGCCAAGGATGCATCTCAGTAGGAAGTTGTTCTTCTGCAAGTAAAATGAAGAGCCATGAAACATATCTAGTGTTTTTTTGCACTGAAGCAACTCCTTGAACATCATTACTTTTGCAACATGGCAAACCACTGACAACAAAAATTGAGAGGCTCTCTCAGAACTTCAGTTACATTTTCTAGGGCATTTTCAAGGGTGGTGGGAAATTTGGATTCATATTTCTGCTAACCAGCAGAAATAGCAAACAAATTTCTCTCCCACCAAGCAGTTGCTGTTATCCTTGGATTACAGAGATTTTTCTGTCCCCACTGGACAAATTATGTGAGGCAGGGAATTTGGGAATGTAGTTTGAAAATCATCCTGAGAAGAAGGATTTGGCTTAGTTTTGTGAATGTGTTGTCAAATGAAAAATTGTTTGCACCTGGTAGACTAATACAATGCCTTCTCTTCAAAAAACCGCTGGCCTGTGGAACAACACAATGCTTATTCTGTAGGAGCAGCAACTGGAAAGAAGCCAGCTCAATTGTGCCAAGTTTTACCAGTTCACCACATAGTCAGTTGTGACTTTGGGGTCGCTGACCACCAGGGACCCCCAAAGAAACTCTCAGGACAGATGAATGCCTGCACAGAAGGGAAAGAACGTATGTCAGTGATTTCAGGGAAATCATTATTCAACATATGTTTATTCCAGGAAAATCAGTGAATAAGTATGTATGTAGTGAATAGTATACAAACAGGAACTTTTTCTGTACTCAGCATGCTCGATTTCTGGAGGAGATACTCCTTCATGCATCTGGCTGAATAAAGAATGACAGCTTCTTGATACTACACTGGTGTTAAAGAGTTCTTTTATTTTTCCTGATTTTTGGTAGCAAATGCCTGTTAGCAGAAAATGTAGGGTCACAAATACTGGGCTCAGAAGCCTATATGACATTTGGATGCCTACTTGCCCTTGTAAATTGCAAACTTATTTAGAGCAGGTCTGATGGAAATTATTTTCAAAGCATAAAAAACTACCAGAAATCCCAGTCTTTCCAAAGAAATTGGAACATACTAGCTCTGATAGGAACATAATAGAAAATATCTCTGACACAGCCAGATCCAGTACAGGATCTTCTGTCTGAAGATTGCATCCAGGCTGCCCATGATCAGGAAGGACTTTCTGACTAGGTCTATCTGCAAGGGAAGGCTGAGTCTAAAATCATTGTGCCACTTTGGTTAGGTTTAATAAGTATATTGAATCCAGATAAAACCACTATTTTAACAGTTCAGTTTGAGAAGATCTGAGATATGCAGATACATATTTATATAGATATAAACAATGAAATTACACATTGCAAATACTAGAAAAGGAATCTATTATTTTCTCATCAGGAAGACTGTAGGCTTAAGCAAATGCTGCCCTACAGCAGCCTTTGAGGGGTTTTTTGTTGTTTTTTTTGTTGTTTACAGTGCACAATACAGTTCAAGTTTCCTACGGATGTAATAGCGATGTACAGAGCTCTTTAATTTATCTGCACTATGTTAAAGATCTGTGTATTGTGATCATTGTTGACAATTCTCACTTTTACTTGCAAACATGACAGCTTTTCCAGGGACTGAGAGAATGCACCATTATAACCTTAAAATTTTTTCTTAAAGGAAATTAAGCCAGAATATCATCATGAGCATAAGCCAACCTGTTTCTTGCTCTATATTTACCCAAAATCTACTTATTTCTTGAAAGAAGAGCTATTCTCTGACAAATAGCATCTGTCCAAATGCCTATGGCATGGCACATTATGATTATCCTTCCCATTTACAATAAATCACTTTGGATTGCCTTTGTCAAAATGAACAATGGATAGCCTGATATTTATGAGTATTGGAGGCTTGTTTTATTTGACATTAAACATAAGCCAAGTAGTTACCTGCTTGTCATTAATTAATGAATTTTATTTGTTACTAAAAAGAAAGAGTGTAAAAATACTACTGTGACTCTGGCCAAACTAAAGATTACATAAAAGGGTATTTTTATAACAGCTTATTCAAGCAAAATTTCAGAACTGTTCATATTTAACTCCTTTAACCATCATACTTAAGACAAGTCCTAAAAGTAAGAAATACTGAAAGTAATTGCTGAATAGTTTCAAAAAGAATTAATCATTGGTATTTTGGTGCCAAACCTGACAGCAGTGGCAATCATTTGGAACAGTTGCTCTATGTAAGGAGTACTTGAAACACTGAGAGGAGAGCAAAACTCAGTCTGACAAGTGGTGTCTAGACTGCTAACAATTAACAAACTACATTTACAAACCACCTTTTAATTGATCACAAGATGCCAATGGCAAAGAAATAAGATACATGAAGATTGTATTCTGGAGTGACTAATACTGCCATTAACTACCATAGCTGATAATATTAATTACTATGCCCATTATCTTCTAATTAGAGTGATCTTGTAACTAGTATTTTCTTCATCCTCTGAAGTCAAAGCATATTAGAGCTTGTGTATAAATGCTTTTTCAATTACACTACGTGGTTGTGCTGTTCAGGAATATTATGAGCCTATGTTAAAAATGGACCTCTAGAGCCACAAAAATAAATGGTACATGTGAGTACAGCACTTTGTTGGCACAGCAAACTATGCTGTTAAATATTAATTGAAGACTATATTTTACAATTGATGTTAAAGATGCATTTGATGAAGAGTGGACAGAGTTTTGGTAATAGTTTGAAACTTGATGTTGGCTGCTTTCAGACTTCTTTTTGCCTTACACTGTTAATTATTTTTTGTGATGATAGGGCCTAAAACCCAGTTAAGCTGAAACATCTACCAACACAGAGGAAGGGGCATACTGTATTGGTAAAGAAACAACAGATAACACTTAGTATCAGGGGAAAGAGTTTAACCAAGAGGCAGCAGGAATAGTGTGACGGCAGCAAGGATCTCCCACTCACCTTCACAGTAGAAACAGTGGTGTGTAAGTAAGAACTATTGTAAATGTATATAAATTTTATGAAGGAAACAAAAGGGTGAGTAAGAAAGCATAGTGGACAAGCTGATATTAATGCAGGTATGCATGAAACATCTTTAAAACATGGGAAACTTGCATACCTCAGTTTTTTTTACTTTATCTTGATAGTAAAGGACAGGGGTCCTTACTACCAAATTCTTGACTTGTTTTGTCATGGAGTTTTTTTCCCCCAATGCCACATATTTAGGAAAAAGAGTAAATACTCTTAAACTGGGTGTCACAGAATGAATCAGGTTGAAAAGGGGCCACAGTAGGTCATGTGGTTCAGCCTCCCTGCTTGAGAAAGATCATCCTAGAGCACATGGCACAGGATTGCATCCAAGTGGTTCTTCAATAACTCCTGTGAGGGAAACTCCACAACCTCTCTGGCAATCTGTTCCAGCACCTGGTCACCTGCACAGTAAATAAGCTCTTCCTTGTGTTCAGGTGGAACTTTCTGTGCATCTGTTTCTGCCCTTTGCCTTTGTCCTATTGCTTGGCATCACCAAAGAGAGCCTGGCTCTATCCTCTTTACCCTCCCTTCAGATACAGACATTAATGGCATTCCTTCTCAATCACCTCTTCTACAGGCTTGACAGGTTCAGCTCCCTCAGCCTTTTCTTGGAACATTCTTCAGACCCTGGAACTCTGTAGCTCTCTTCTGGTCTCTCTTCAGGAGCTCCATGTCTCTCTTGTCCTGAGGAGCCCAGAGCTGGACACAGCACTCCAGATGTGCCTCACCTGTGCTGAGTAGAAGGACAGGATCACCCCCTTGTCCTGCTGGCAATGCTCTTCCTGATGTACCCCAGGACACCATTGGCCTTCTTGGCCACCAGGGCACACTGCTGGCTCATGGACAGCTTGCTGTCCACCAGGAGCCCCAGGTCCTTCTCCTCAGAGCTGCTTTCCAGCAGATCAGCCCCCAGCCTGTGCTGGTGCCTGCGGTTATTCCTCAATAGTGCAGGGCCCTGCATTTGCCTCTGATGAATTTCAGATGGTTTATCTTTGCCCATCTCTCCAACCTAAATTGTCAGGTCTGGTACTTGACATTAAAACTGGTGCATTTTCCTGCACAGTTGAGAGAAGTCAGATGGCCCTGATGCAGCACAGCTTTATCCTCTTTCAAGGAAGACCTTTCTGCTTTAATTGTTTCTGAAGCTGAAGCTGGAAGGCACTATCCCACTTTGTCAGTATGTAGGGACTTATCTGCAAGTGGTTTCTGAAATATTCAATATCAGTGTGATAAGTATACCATATGTGGAAACCTCTAAAGCAGTTAGCTGAGGAGACATCCTTGAAGCTCCAGGAGAGATAGGGAAAAACCAAATTACACCTTGTCCCTCTGCACATTTTGTAACAGTAGAAAGGAATATTAAAAAACATTAAAAAGAAGATAAAAATTTATTTGGATGCTGTATTTTGTCTTAGCTGGACACATACAGCATTCAAACTCTTGGGTTTCCAGAGATATCTGTCACATGAAGTTAACTTTTTGGAAGCAAATATAAAGATGAAAATGGACTCCTGATCTTAGGATCAAATTTTATGTGAGTTTGGTGACAACTACTCATCATTTTTAAGTATTAGTTAGTGTTAAATCTGCTAAATATAATATTTTTCTAAGGTTTTATTATCACAAGAGTGTTGTGATCGAATTTAACTTCTGCTTTCCTAAAATAATTATTTCTTTTTTCCAATCTATTGTTTCAGCTTCAGTGATTCTTACCCTACAGTACAGATAAACGCCCCACATAATGGTTGTCTCAATTTGGCCTCATGCTTTGGCACATGTTTGGCCTGATCATATCTTAATATAGTTTTAAATATTAGAGAAAGAGACTGAAAAGTCTTGCCTTCAGATACCTTTCTCAACAAGCACAAGAAAATTATTGTTGCCCCTGAGACTGTGAGTTTCATTATGCTTAATGGAGAGATCATTGTGAATCCTCCCAGCTAGTACACTAAGGGGAAGTGGAATAGTCTGAATCATCACTAAAAACTCCTGTTCAAATGTAATGTATACAAAGAATTTAAGTAAACTTATGCATAATTTAATAGTGACTTTCCACTGGCAAAATGAAAGAAAAGGCCAGGAACACAAAAAAATGCTACAGGGTAGAACTAAATATAAGCAAATGATTGTCTAGAGAATATTTTATAATATGACAGATAGGCTGTAAAGCTTCTGACACATAACTGGAGGAGAATGGCTGCAGGGAACGGTCTGTGGTACTGTAACCCCTCCAGCCCCATCTATGTCAGAAAGATATTGTCACAATATTGTCACAGCACAGCTGGCCTAGAATGGACAATCTGGCCACAACACAAATCCAATTTAACTAGCCTAGTTCATGCCAGAACAAGTCCCCAGATAAGCTACAGGGGACCCTCAGCCAGCCCCCCTTGAGCTTAGTTGCAAGCACACCACTGGCCAGAGATCTGGGTGGAGAGGGATCCCAGCCAATGAGCTATCTGAGCCCGGGAGTTTTGAACCGACTCTATAAGTAAGTTCTGAACAATAAAACAGGCAGCTGTTTTGTCTGATGATCAAGAGGACTCGAGTTGTGGTTTCTGTCTCCAACCCACCACCCATACGAACAAAATATGATTATATTCCCTAAGAATACAGGTTGCTCAGTGCCAAAATAAGTTTCACCTGTTGCCTGGAGATATCTTGACCTTGCAGTGTGTATCCTCCCTTTTTTGAGCAAGAAGATGTAGAAAGGTGACAAGGTCTAATTTTCTGAGCCAGCTGCCCACTGTCAGGCTTTGGGGCCACTGAGGTGTAAAAGTGTCCAAGATGCAGCTGCAGGCCCCTCAGCTCTGCTGTCATCCTCCACCTTCCTGCCAGCTGTGTCCCTGCATATCAACAGCTGTGTCCATCACATCTATAAAAAGCTACAGGAAGGCACTGAATCCTTTGGCTGCAGTCTGTGTAGTTTTTTCAGACAGTACCAAAAATAAATATGATAGAGTGCTCAGATCTGCAAGTTGTATGACATTCAGCTTCCCACATCATTTGATTCAAAATCTACAAGGAACCTTATGCCAGGATGGATGGTGAGGACATAAGCTGGAGAGCCTGACAGAAGATTTATGTAAAACTATCTCTTTCAGGCCAGTAAGCCCTGCCTCAATATTTAAGTAGCACACAGACCTGTCTGAGAAGGCATTGATTGAAAGTGACTATAAAGTGACTTAGCATAGAAGTGTGACATCCACAACAAAAATACTTAAGGAATAGTATTAAGACCAATTCAAGTTATTCAGTCTTTGCTAACAAAATTTAACAATTGTCTAGGAATGTGCTAGTTTGGGCTGGTTTAACCACAGCAGTGATTTTTCAAATTCTTTATAAATCTTTGTTTTACCTCTGAGAACAGTAAGTGTAGTTGGAATTACCACTGTCCTCCTCACACTTTGTGTAATTTACAAGCCTTGTGGTTTTTTGATACTAAGTTTCTGTGGTTAAGTTTGATGAAGCAGACAAAGGATGGTAATAACTTGAGAACTGAATTTTTTGCAAGGAAAAGGTGAACATAATGATTCTCTGAAATTTGTAGGTTAACAATGAATGAATTCTGTATGTTGTCTTGTATACTCTCCAGGCAAAGTATATGTTTGTCACCAATACCGCGCAATAATGTTTGGAGAGATACCTGAAAGTATCACCAAAGAAGCCTACTTAATTTATGAAGATCAGAAATAAAAAGTTCTAGTACTGTTCTGAGACTGTTTTGTTGTATGCATGGGTGAAAAGCATGACTGGGTGATCTGCTTTATTATGGTGATGTTGTAAGGGTTCAAGCTTTCAACAATCTTACCAAAAGGAAGACTGGAAAGTGGGTGTCATTTGGTAAGTCTTCTTTACATACAGGCTTTTTTAGTCTGTGGTAGTCTTTTAACAGTTTCCAACAATTTCCCTTTATGATAGAGGACCTGGCTTACTCTCTTCTTGAGGATAGTTGATATCTCCCATTGGACTTCACTGTTTGTGTAGAGTGGAGTCTGGCTTTTTGGGTGCCAGATAAAACTCAGCATCCTGTTTTGAACCAGTGAGCAGTCTGAGTGGTATGATTTTATCTTGGGGGAAGTTTTCTCTTATTCCCACAAACTCCTTTTTAAGGATTGGTTCAACTAAGTAGGCTACACAAGCATATTTTATGGGGAGTCTGGGACTCTTTGAGAAATCTATAATTCCATTTCTTGTCTTAAGCAAACTGATGTAACCATGTTTTTTTGGCATGCAGTAGATGCAGCTGCACATAAAGGGGTTTTTAGCTTTTTATGATCTAAATACATGTGAAAATAACCCTTGAGAATTTTGTATTTTCCTTGGACCTCTACTTAACAGACATATTTTTTCACTAGTCAGAGCTCATAACTTGCTGCTTGTGGAAATGATGTGAGGAGGTGTTAGCTAGGCAGATTCATCTCTCAGTAGTGGTTTGTTTCTGCCAGTTTGTGCCAGTTTGAGGGAAGAGGTGACTTTACTTGCTATGTGGCAGTGACTGGCTCATTTTAAAATTTGGCAGTAGGAAATGACATGACAAGTAATAAATATTTCTAGATCATGGCCAAATATGGCATTGAATATGTTCAGGTTTACAGCCATGATCAATAGCAACTTGTGAAAAACGTTCAGTGGGGAAGGATACTCTTTTTGCACATATGCTGTCTGTGGAGATGTTGAGTCTTTGATAAAATGAATGTTGATAAATCCTTGAGCATTTGCTGCTCAGAAATGCAAACAAAATTCAATATTTAGGCAAGCTTACTTTGATGTAAAAGTAAGTACTATAATTTTGACTTACAGTAGGCAGATTAATCAAACAGTTTTATTGAAGTAAGTTGCCCCCAGTTCTTGAAAAAAGAATCTAATAAAAAATAAAAGGGCACAGAAGATAGTATTTCACTTGAGATAAATAAAACACACAGTGAAGCAAAGAATGATGATAACTTGATTTATTGGTGGCCATGGAGTAACCCATGGTTTAATTTTCACACACTAATCAAAAATTCACTAACATTGCCTCTGCGTCTGTTTTCATTATATCGTGATGTCTACTAAATGAATACCCCATCCTTCTGTATTTAAAATTTCATCCCCTACCAGTAGAAACCATTTTTGTATTACATGCAATTAATGGCACTTTAAAATCTATATATAAGTATGTACATTTATGGTAAATATAATCAAGTACAATTTCAGACCTAGAAAATCCTAAAATAACTCAAGCTCTTTTACAACATGGTCTTAAATTATTAGAATTGTATACTTAAGATCATATTCATTATTCATGAGCTAACTAATATATACTAAAAGATTAATGTTGAGAGAACAAATTACTTTCTTCTGTAATGCTTTTTAGTACTAACTTGAATAACAATCTGTGTGAAGATACAGGCAGTACTGTGTCCTGGGTACACAGGCTATGAATAGCTACAGATCCCATGTTACCTGCTGGCAATAGGCAATAGCTCTCATGGGAACTCTGTGACTTCTAATTTATTATTAAGTATTTATATTGCAGTGTCATATAGAGACTTGAACTATGGAAAAAACGCTGCCTTTCCAGCTGTCCCCAGTTGTTTCCCTTCCAAGGGGACAGAAGGCTCACAAATGCTATATATAATGCTAGGATTGGACTATAAGAGTGAAAACATAAACAAACACATTAAAATAAAACTTAATTTGTACTAAGTGTCATTGTATTACAAATATTGTAAGAAAATAAGAGAGCAAATACTCAAAATATCAGGTTTAACTTATGCAAATTCTCTACATAATTATGCCAGCAAGAATTACAATCACTTGGTTGTGTCCAAATCAAGCCTAATATGGTAAAGCACAGCTTTGGAAAGCTCAGATTTATAGCTCAGAATATCTGCTGAGATCTGTGGTGAATTTGTTCTGTTGAACTTATATTAGCCAATGACAACTGTCACATACTGAGAACTTGTTATTTTATCATTAGTTGATCATGGGATCACTCACATATGCTATGACAGAAATATTCACAAAATAAGTTCATGTCATTATAACTCATAACTGCTGTGTTTACTTGTTCTTTATTGCCGTATTATATATTTATTCTTTCATCTCTTCTCTTTCCATAATCAAAGACACTCATCATCTCGTCATTTCCATCATGTTTCCTGTACACTGGATTTTTTAATAAAATAAGCATCTCAGAGATCTGTGGGAAAATTCTTCCATTAATGGAGGCCAATTGAACAAATGACTTTACAAAAGAACATTTCAAAACTTTGTGCCTGAAGACAAAATTCAAAACTGAGTTTTACTAAGTCCTCCATAATGTTTAACAGATTTCCTTCTGTATTTGAGTTAATATGTCTCCGGTGAGCATTCCCCATGTTTACCTAGCACAAGATAGATGCATCTCCACCAGAACTAGGCAACACTTTGGACCTTTGGAGGCCTGGTCTTTTCTCCCCTATGCAAAGAAGAAAGTAACTGGAAAAGGCAAAAGAACCTTTTCCTGATGTGTTTCCTCTCATAACTTTCTGTTGATTTTAACAGGATAGGAACTTGAACAAAGGTAAAGAATAGAGCTGATTTTTTCCAGGCAGCATATGAGCACAGTGATAAGTTTCCTTATCCTGCAACCCACTGGAATGTATGTTGTTATCAGGAGCAAATCATTGCAAACACTGTCGTTAATTGTTGGATTCATACACAAGTTTGGCACCTCATGACACTTCCTGCCCCTCTTTTTTCCGCTGCTTAGTGTACTTCATGAGATATATTCTGCAGTATATGAGGGAAATAGTGAAACTGACATCTCTATTACATTTATGCTCCTGAATTTTCCATGTTCAGTCATGTGACATTATGTTGGGATTTTTTTCTCTTTGTCTCATACACTCCTTTCACTGCTGCCCATGTCTCCCTGGGAGTCAGATGGGCTGCCTTATCCCTCTCCACAGCACGGGAGATGGTCTCCATTGCAACACCTTTTTTTGTCCACCCAGATATCTGCTGTTGCATGCAGATAGCACAACATCTGTGCTAATTGCCAACATCATCTTTCTGTTGGAAGTTAAAAATGAGCACGTGGTGTGTAGATTGCAGGTGTCAGAGCAGGTATTTGTAGATGGTTGTCCATTTGATAACTGTTGTGTTTGATGTGCAGCTGTGAGGGAATTGAACTTGATTGGTCAGGCGGAGATCTTTCCAGTATTAAATTCTAACTGGGGGAACTACTTCACCTTCCTTGGCTTTTCCCTTTCATCGAGTGCCCACAATCTGATACACCTGATATATAATCTAATGGTCTTTTTAGGTCAGTGCACAGCCATGCTGACAGAATTTGAATTACAATTCTGTATAAAAATCAGGTCCTGTGGATCTGACTGCTGGACAAGCATCGCAGACTATAAATGCTAAGATAAAGAGAGTAACCTTGTCTCAGTTCTGTTGAGTGCCTGTATAAATCTGAATCACTGATGTTGGGGAGGGAACTGAAACTCTTAGATAAGCTGGGAATTTAGTGGAAGTCCAAGAAGTAACCTTCTTGCTATGCATTTGTGTATTTCTAAAGAAAGAATAAAAATTGACAGCAAAATTGTGCAATTTTGTGAATTGACAGCATTTATAAATAGTTATATTTGAAAGTTTAACCAAAAAGACTTAATGCTTAAAAGGACCCTTTTCAGTGGAAAAGCATGACTCAGTCCTCTGCTGTTCTTGTAAATGTAATTGTTAGTTTGCATGTGAGATCTCTGTTGCTTGTAATTCAGGGAGAATATGATGACATTACTTCTCCTAGTTTTTGTTTTCATGTTTTATGCCATGTATGAACTAGTACTTATTGCTTAGCACACAAGTATCAGTTTTGGCTAGCTGAAGAGTAGGTGGCAGCTGAGTTTTAGCAAGAGACCTCTGAACTAGCATGTTAGGCAGCCGTGTTTTCAGAGGTACCCTGGGAAGGCAAAATGCCTTGGAAGAGAGGGATTAAAATAAGATGTACTCTTGGGGTCTAAATGGGCTCATGACTGGAGATGAACGACCTATTTCTGTTTGACTGAATTACTTTACCATAAAAATGAAGGCGGTATTTGCAGAGAGATTTACATAGCTTTTCAAAATTTTATGACTGCCCTTGCAGTCCTTCTTAAGTGTTCCCAAGATAAACAAATCAGCAAAGGGGTTACTCTTGGTATTTTGTACCCTGACCTTTTGACTTGTTATAATTGTGTAAGATAAATTGTAATAGCATATCAGATCAGCATGTTTCACCTAAGTGTTGCTTTCATTTTTCTTCATTTTTAATTCCATTGAAAGTCTAAATGTGGCACTGAAGGCTCAAGGGATACTTCTGGCAGTCCATCATAGAGAGGCCTTTGGCTTTTTGGTTACTTTAGAGTATGAAGCTTTCCACTGATAATTTGCTGTTTTGACTTTCAATGAATATAGAAAACAGAGTAACATTTATGGATACCTATCCACTAATTCATTCAAATATCCTGGTTCTTACATCACTATTACTCATAAGGCCCTGATTTTTGAGACATTACAACACCTCATTTCAAAGCATGCAGCTTTATATAAATCATTGTAATTTTTTATTTCTTGTTGAGATATAAGATATCCTTAAGTTTCTATAGGGTGCTAGACCTTAAAATATGCCACTATTTACCTTAGTTCATGTGTTGATTATAGCCACTAGATAACTCTTACTCTGCTTGTTCAGTAAAGCACATCTGTCTTGGCCATAGCTATAGTCTGGTTTTTTTCAAAGCAATCAGCATTTCCAGCAATCTTCTGCTGTTGTGTAAATTAACAAATTGAAAATAGAATTACAAGTTCCAAACCCAGGTAAATATAACAGTAGTAACCACTTATTTGGCCAAGGTTTTACTTCCTTTTTCCTATAAGGAGTATACCTGCTTACTTCTCTAGATAAAATTACTTTTCCCAGCTTTTTAATCTTAAACTTCTAGAGCAGATTGAGATCTAAAAGGAAGATGACACATCCTCTCATTTCCCTCAATCTACAGAGATGTTCACTGAGTCTGAGCTGTGGAGTCTTCCTTATTAATAGTGATGCAAACCTTTTAAGAACTTGGGCAATGGACTGAGATAACAGGGCTGGCAGTATAAGAAAGAAACCCCTCAAACCACAAAGAAACCAATAACTGAAACAGAATCTAAAGTAAAAACTGAATGCCAGTGAGAGTTGTCACCTCAGACAAGTTTAAGAGCATACTCTTTAGTGACTGAGCAAAATGAGAGGCAAAGATTGCAACCTACCAGATTGTCTTGGCAGATACGGAGACAATATATGACACAAGTGCTATTCAGCCAGCAAAACACCAAAGCTCATTCAAAAAATAAGGAAGAGTTATCTCAACAGTTGCAGTGCATGTCTTCCTGAAGTCAAAACTCAGATCTAGGAAACCAAGAGTTACATTTCTAAAACAAGCATTCAAAATCAGATTTTAAATACATCCTAGTATAGAGGTAGCCTGGTATTCTGTCAGAGTGAGAATCCCAATGAACTTATGTTCTTGATTCAATCTCCTTATTTTAGAGAAACATTATTTTCCATTTGTATATCTTCCTTTTTTACTTATATATCTCTTCAGAGCTCCTTTTTACTCAGACCATCAGGCAGCAAAACCCTTTACCTTCTCCTTGGTGTTTATATGCTCTGCCAGCATATCAGTACATTGTTATTCAAATTCTGTCAGCCTTCTTAAAACTTAGCTTGCTTTTAAGAAGGAAAGAGCAGTTATGACCAGGGTCTGAAGATAAGTAGCTCATGGAACACAGGCTAAATAAAGTGTGCATGGTGTTGCACAGAAACCCTCTGTCCTCCTGCTGCAGTCCTATCTATCACGTATTAATCAACTTAGTAAGGCTGTCCATGAGGCCAGCAACTAAGGTGGCACATGGGTGTTTCACTTCTTCCTTTAGAATCCCCTGTCTAGCTTTTAATTAAAAAGTAATGCAGTACATTCCCCAAGCCATTTTAGATAGCAATGCTTTTATAAAAAGCATTCAAACAAAAGGAGTTCAGTGGAAAGCAAGAACACACTTGCTAAATATTTGTGTAATTAATGCAAAATCAGGACACACAAATTTTGCTGAGAAGATAATTTAACTTTGAGTAGAGGATATAATCTCTACCAACAGGGTATACCTGCAGGAAAATTCATTTATATTAAGCAAAATAATCATAAATCATGCCCACTCAGAAATTGTACTTATTCAGACAGGCTTTTGTGTATGGAACCTGCATTCCCTGATGCTAATGTTAATATATTGAAGTGAATTAAATGCATGTTATTAGTTGGAAATTATGAGATTATTGGTGGGAAAAAAAAGAAAGAAAGAAAAAAAAAGCAGAACATCACAGGCCTTTTTCAGGTCCAAAACTACATGGTTTAGATTGTAGACAAGAAAAAGATAAATTAGTGAAAGAAAAAAATGGGCTAAATATGAGAACAGGGTTTATTTTACTTTAAATATATCATTAAACATTCATAGATCTGAAAGTTTCTGAAAAAACAATCAGTGGGTTTCTTCATTGCAACAGCAGCCTATGGATCATTTGCAGCTTTTGTCTTTAAGAAGAATGCAGGAGGTCGAGAAGTCTATTTGTTGCTTAACTCTGTTTTCATTTTTAGCTCTAAGCATGGTTCATCCAATTTATCCTTCTATGTAAAAGGATCAAATGATACTGTATAAATGTCAGAACTGGGTTATAAGCCAAACAACTGTGGTATGATATAGGATATGCAGAGGCTATTGGCTAAGATTTGGTTTAAGATTCAGTGCTCACAGCAGCCTTCAAATTACTTGCAGAAATGTGACCCTAAAAGCTTCAAATACTGATAAACTGGAGTTATTCTTCAAAAGTTTGAGTTAGCCCTAGATTTGTAGTTCAAAAGCTTTCAGACTGTTAGAATCTGACATGGGGGTACTCCTCTCTCTCACAGCAGTTCTAATTGTTCAGCTAGGTTTATATTTGAACTACTTCACAATTTATGTGGCCAGACCAAAGAAGTTTCTATGCAACGCTGTGAGAGGTGGGAGCAGGTATCTCAGAGCTAGCTTTAGATGGGGGGCTCTCAGCAGTCTGTGTGTTAACAAAAATGCCTGAGTGGAAGAAGAACTGGGAACTCAAGGCCTTTTGCCTTGAATGCTGGAACTCCTGACTAAAACATCTGTGTAAGGATTTTGGTATGTCAATTAGAATTTGACTCCAGGGACACATTTCCTACCGAATGCCATTTCTATGTGACAAAAAATGGGAGGGGTGGCAGGGATCTCTTAAATTAATGTAACAGATAATTTCTGGGGTTGAAAAGGTCAAACAGTAAGAATGTCTCTGTGGTTTCTAAGAAGGCATATTTTTAAATTCTAACTATGCAATAGTATTGACTTCATAATACTTTAATATTATCCTGGTATTACAAATGCAATAATATACCTTCATAAATTTTGGGTAAATATGGATGTTTTCAAGTTTAGGAACTGAAGATTGTATTACATAAAGTTGCTACATAAAAATTAGGAAAAATTATGTTCCTGTGCAGGATTGCAAAAAGGAGTTTTAAAAGACAGTGTTAGCATTGGAAAAACTGTCTGTATATTCCTGCCATGACATATTCACAGCTGTTGTGAACATCTTTCATAAGCTGCACTGGTTCCAGCTCTAAAATAGTGCAATAATATTTTTCTTCTCTTCTTGTTTCTCTGTTAGCCTGTCCTCCCCTTTTCACTTTTTCCCTTCCCAATATCTAATTTTTTATATGATTTAATCTCATTCTTTGTTTCTAAAAGCACTTCTCCATTACATTTTAAATGGAATTGTTTCCCAAAATGCCATTGAAAATACTTGCACGAAACTGGTTTAATGCTCAAATACTTCATAAGCAAGCAGCCGCATACATCTTTTTATCTCTCAAAACCTGTTCTGCCTGCTCTGTGACATCCCAGGGTCTTATTAATCTGTAGCTGTCAGTCTTGAAATAGCTCTTGAAGTCCTTTTCACCTATGAACACCTTTTGCTTGCAGCCATCCACATACATAAAGGTTAAATGGATAAGGAGAGACATTTCATATCCTGTGTAAATCAGAACAGAAGTATCCTTTTGGCTGGATATGAGACAATGGATATTAGACCACAAAGGTTTTGTCAATTGGCATTCCTGCACCCCATGGGATACACAAGACAAGACACTGTGGTGCAGGAAGAAAGCCTATTTCCATCAATAAATAATTAAACAGAGTTTTGAAATGCTGTTTATCTTCATGCCATAATTGTATTATTTCTATTTTGTGTATATTTTATTACTGTGCCTAGCATTAGTATTGTATTACATAAATAAGCGTACATATATCGGAGTGCACTCAAGAACTTCTCATTTACATGGGTACACATTGACAAAAATGTTTAGAGACCTCTGCTCTAGGCCATCTAGTTCTCCTTGAGCACGATGTGGCTATTACATCTATAATGAATAAAATACACATATAATGCCCTACTACAGCCTGTATCTGTGTCATGAAAGAGAAATCCTAATAATCATGATAAAAAAAAAAAGAAAATATTTTCTTTCTCCTATAAAAATAAATTAAATCAACTTCCAGCTGTGCCTAGGGTTTGACAGTGCTTACTCATCCTTTGCAATTTAGACATGGTGGAGACTAAGGATTGGATATTTTGACTCCTTCTGTCTCAGAAGGGTTTCTCATTACAAATCACATATGGGACCTACTTAGTTGCTTTTGGTACTCAGCTTGTAAATTGATGAACCTGCAATCTGGATTTACAAACAGAAAGAAGTCCTGAATGTAGAGGGACAGTTTTCTGGGTTTTGTTTAGGTAAGCTGGTCGAGGGGATGTGTCACTTGGCAGTCGCGCACAATTCGAGCACTCAAATTTTTGTTTTACTCAATATATGTAGTTCTTCCTAGTTATTTTTCATTTTTTCTCAAAATTTTTTTTTTCATTTTTTTCTCCCCTTGAGTTGATATATTCAGCACAAATTAGCAAAATGCCGTTCACAGATCCACATTACCCTGCACCATGCAAAGAGGGAAAGGTGCATAACAGTAAAGTTTTGAATGGCAATGGAAGCATTGCAGCAGCCTATCAGGGACACCTTTATATGCCTCTTTTTTTCTGTTTTCTCTTATTCTCAAACTGTGGACTGTGTAGGGCAAGGACTGTGTTTTATTTTTCTTTCTATAAAGTGCCAGTAATTGCTTCCATGAAATCATGCCTTTCATTCTAAACAACTACTGTACTAAAAATAAGAATCGCAGCCATCACTGACAGCAGTATGTAAGGATGTCAAACACAGACGGTCACATACTGACAGATGGTCATGTACTGCTGAATCACTGGAAGCTGTCTGAAAGCAACCAGGCTGCGAGGACTGGTGCAGAGATGGGAGTGTGTCAAGTATTCAGTGAGCACAAGCAGAGACCTCAGCATAATGAATGCACATTTCCAGTAGGATTTAAATTAAGATTTTGTATTAGTAGTAGGTTTGAAATACCGTGGCAGTCTCTTGTTTTCTGGTATAGACGGAGAGAGACGACCTTTCAGTTCCCCTCCGTTTACTCGGCCACCATCAGTGCTGAGAGCTTCACTGCCTCTTCCCAAGGGAGAGAGACACACGAAGCTGCCCAGACCAGCTTCTTCTGCCGCGCAGGGCTGCCCGGCGCTGGTTCTGCATGGTTTGTCAAATAAGCATTGCCATCTGATGGCAGAGCCTTGGTACTGCGCAGCCTAGGGCAAGCCGGTAATAAACTAAGCGACTTGTTGACAAATGAGGTGTCTGTGTCTGAACGCCTGATTTCACTTTTTTCTGACACTATTTTATGATGATTGCGCTGAGAGGTTGTGAAGTCCCCTTCAGTGGGGACATTCAAAACATCTAGACACAGTTCTGTGCCCTGTGCTCTGGGATAACCCTGCTTGAGCAGGAAGGTTGTGTCACATGATCCACTGTGGTCCCTTCCAACCCGACCCATTCCGTGATTCTGTGCTTTCCTCCGAGTCACACTAAAAAAGTGCTTCTTCAGCCATATCCTTGGTATCCTTGTTGCCTTCTCTCTGAGTTCATGCAGCTTTCCTCTGATTCACAGGAAGAGGTGTCCCTGCCTAATAATAAAACATGCTCCTAGGGTGGCAGAGCCGTATCTTGCAATGCACTAGTGTTTAGGTTATGGCTTCCTATTAGGTTATTGGTCACAAAAACAACTGCACTACAGCAATAGAGGTGCACCTTCTCGCAGCACTAGTCCACATTTGTAAGGAAGGAGTAGGAAGGGAAAGTGTGCAGGCCAGACTCACATCTTCTTCTAAGCAGCACCTCTATCTGGTACTCTAGGAGGAGAACCCTGACCTAGATATGCCTCTCAGCTCTCATACCTACATTCTAAAATTAAATGGGAACCAGTACACCTGGATGATGGAGCTTGAGCAAATAGAAATACTTTTCCCAGTGATCAAAAGCCTGATTCTTACATTGCCATCTAGTTGATTGAGTTCTTCTGTCATGATACACTGTGTTTTGAGTACCAAAACTTGTGTTTTGTGATGAACTGGCACTGGGACCGTGCAAGGCAAGGGCTGGAGTTTAGTCTATGCAACCCTTCTACATGTGTATGGGTCATGAAATTGAATCTCAAGTGGTCTTAAGAATTACATTTTTCATTTAAACCTCTATATGTACTCATGAATGGGTGATCTATCTACAACAGATAATTTGATAAAAACAAAAGCAAATAATGTCAAGACAAAGTTGCTCAACATGCATCACAAGCAAGAGTGATGACTGCCTTTTCTGTATTGCACTGTCACCTAAAAGATTCAGTTGTGGACTAGATCCCTCTCATGCTAAAGGCTGTACACTGAAAGCACAAAATGGCCATGTGTGTCTGATACTCTCATTGTTAAAGGAACCATTTTTTCTACTACTGCCATCAGTAAGGATAGACTATTTACAGCAATGATGGCAAGCTCTAAGATAAAATCTGACTTCAGAACTGGATTTTATAGTTATCCTAGTAACTAGTAAATGTAAGAAGATTTTGAGCTACTCTTTATTAATCCTATCACAATCAAATGGCCTCCTTAGCAATCTAAAGTATTCTTTCAAGCTACCTATCATGCCTGTTATTAAAGTCATACAAACTTTAAGTAATGTCCTAGGTGTTGGTGTTCAACTTTTTTTTCAGTTCTCTGCAGCTGGCCCTGTGCGTGCTTGATGTGTCACTTCTCCACATTCTCCTATACTTTTCACCGTTGTATCACCAAGAAATATCAAGTTAGTACAGTAAAAGAAAATACATGCAAATGCAATTCTTCTATATTTGAGTTAAATACATCATTATCCCCTTTTCCTTCATTCTTTCTCAAACCGCATGAATTCCCAAAGTAACCAGTCAGCTTTTCATGCAGTCACAATTTTTCTCTGTGGCACAGGATTAAGTTTTTCCTTTGATTTTCTTTACCAGCCTTCCTACATCACAACATGATTATAAGGATTAGCTAATGCTTATTCAGAATTCAGAAGCCGGGGCAAACTATAAGAATGATGGATAAAATTAATTTTTAAAATTTAATAGTTGTCAGTAATTTTAAATAGGTTTATTGACTGTACTTCAGTCATGGAACAGAATTCATATAATAAAGATGAACAGAGAAGGACCATCTAAACTAGCATTCATTCATTTGTTGGCCATATTTTTCATCACTTACACAAAAGGAGTCTTTTTTGGATATTATGTTGCATTTCTGCATCGTGCTTCATTGTATTTTTATCACTGCTAGATGTGCTCAGGTCAGACCCTCCTCATACTGTCAATAAATCTGAGAAAGCCAAACCCTATTCTGGACTTTTATGAAGGAAAACAGTTTTAGTTGTGCTGATTAGCACAGATTATCTAGAAATTCTGAATTGAATCATATACCGTTAAAATTACCATATCTAAAAAATGATGAGTTTGCCATCTGAACCTCTGGGACACTATGTAATGCCTCCTGAAGAACAGATCTGGAAAACCTAGACAAATTATATTTGGAAATACTACAACAGAAATAGTTATTTAACACAGCAACTAAATCTTCAAGGACATTAATGGAAAAAGTCTCCCAGCAATCTAACCTATGATTAGGCTTTGAGAATGGAGTTTGACCATTTATACCAAGTGTTCGTCCTCCATCAGCCTGGAATTTTGCAGGTTTACAGGTTAAATGTAAAAAAATTCTTTTTTGGTTTTTCAATTGATTGTTACATTGACAAATCATGTCATGTAATCATGACAACATGTCACTCTATTGACAGAAATTATTTCTGCAAATGGAACTGTTATAACTATATAAATATAACTCCATTTTTAATTACCTTATTCGCTGAATTTTGAAATCTCATCTCTCAGCATTGAAATCTTCATCTGGTTTTAACTGTGGTTTTGGAGTTTATTTCTGGGTTTTCTTGGTTTTAGTTTTTAAATTTATTTTTTCTTTACACAGATTTGGTGTGATTGCTTAAAATACTTTCAGCTAATACATTTTACAAGGTGAGAAGTGATAGCAAATCCAATAACTTGTATTTACTACCTTTGTTTTACTTGCCTTGTAGAATCTTATGGATAAGTAAAAATTACATAAGTTTAAAATTTGTGGTTCAACATCTGTATTTCAGAGGCATATAGACGTCCTTTCCAGGATCTGCTACCTGCACCTTAAGTGCTTTGTCTCCCTCCAGAAAACCGCAAAGGTACTCTCACACGAGCTGGTGTGACGCTGAAACGCTGACGGTGTTCCCATTCCCACTAGAGGGCACCAGGCACAGGAAAATCCCTTCACATTCATGAGTATCGACCTTCCAGTTCATCTCTACTTCTTAATCAGTCATAATACTACAATGCATAATAGCAAATGAAGCCCCTTTTACATCTACTATGCAAAGAAGTTACCTTTTAGCCAATTTGTACTCATTATTACCTACTTTTAAATGACAGTTTGTTATATTTCACCTGTATCCAGAGAGGTGAAGTGCTTTGCTATCATAGTTGTAAATCAATGTTCTGTTCTATTGCCTTTGTGTGGACCCTTTTTCTCAAAGGAAATTCACATATGCGAAATGAAGCACTTTCTGAATCAAAGAAGGCAAAAGACTGATTGTACATCTAGAAATATTCACGATTTCATGTGTGCAGTTCCCCTTTTCACTCCGATCCATCTCTTGCAGCAGCCCGGATCTGCCTCATTCATCCCCTTCAAGCTACTCCAGCCCTAATCATCATGTCATCACATGGCAGGGACCATCTGCTCTGGTGGAGTGACGCTGCCTTGCAAACTATCTCAGTGTAGCTTGCCTGATCTTACCCTCTGTCCACTCAACCAGCACAAAACTCCTGCAATTGTGAGACTCTTTCACAAAGAAAGGTCCTCTTCAACAAAAGTGGAATCTAAAGCTTGTTTTCCCACATGGACACTCTTTACTTGAGAGGGAAAAAAGTCCTTCATGGAGGGGTTTCACCCCTCTTGTCTTTTTGACTGTCATTTGAACCTTTTTAATGAAGGATTTCTCATCAGTGTTTGTCTTATTTTCAAGTATGCAATTTGGATTCTCTGTGCTGGGAGAAGAGTTTGTTTCAAAGTAGTTACATCGATTTGTAATCCGACAGTTCTAAAACTGGTGTGAACCATGTCTAGTTGACGTCATCTGTGCGCAAACAAGTCCCTGTTTTCTTCTGTATAGAAGTGACCTATTTCAGCAATGTTTAGTCAACCAGTACTGACTGACCTCAAATCCACAGATTCATTTCCAATAATGTTTAACTACTGCTCTCTATAGCCAAAGGTTCACAACATGTGAACTAGACTTTTAATCTTTTACTATCTTTCAATCTTGCATGGATTTTATGGTTACCAAACAGCATGGTTGCTGAAGGGCTGCATGGCTTGTCTACCCTCAACCATTTGATATTAATTAATTCATGTCTAGTCAGCTTTCTATACTAATACTGGAATTCCACAAATGACCAATGTGTGCATACATTTCATGGCCAAGCGTGTGGAGGTGGATTAATCTCAATGTTCTGTTGAGTTGCCTCAAATACAGAAGATAAAGGATATGCTATATAGGCTGAAATAACTGTCCTTCCCCACAGTAGAAAATGCACATTTGGATGGACTTGTATGAAACCAGCAGCCTTTCAAATCATTGCTTGTTTCTACCTGGCTTCCATAGCGGGAATAGAGGAGTAAAACTCATCTCCCACACATCTCATAAACCCCAAAAGTTCTGAGGTAAAATCTCATAATCAACTCAAGGATGTATCTTCCCTGTAAGATGGAAGAGGTTAGTTATCCTCAGGCATAGATATCAAAACCGTAGGCATATTTTGAATTGATCTTGACTACTTTATACTGAAGTACAGCTCTTCCTGCAGATTACTGATGTACTTGTTAGAGTCCTCGCATTTAAGGCAAATATTACCATAAGTTACCATAAATTCCCAGGCTGTTCTGCCTACTTGCTGCTCTCCAGTTTCAGTGCACTCATCCAAAATTTTATTGGGTTTTGCTACTTGTTGTTCTCTTGAGATTTCAGTAGCTGCTCTAGATGGTTGTAAAGCATTGCTTACCCTTAATGAACGAGCTAATTTCCATTTTTGCAAATTTTGCCAAATCCACCTGCCTCTAAAAGAACAAGTTTACAGTACTGGGCTGCTGACCATGACAAAAACTTAAATATCTCATTCAGAAGAGCATTACAACTATTCATATCAAATATCTTCAGGAGTGTCTATAATACTGGGCATGGGTAAATTAGATCAAAGTTGTTTACACTTTCAGAAGCAGACATTTATGCATACTTTTGAAGAATTTAATGCATAGATATGCAATGTGCTTTGCATGAAGATGGAATGTATATATATACAAGATGTACATCTTGTAAAAGACTTTTGCCCTGTGTTTGACACCACTTGGAATTATTTCAATCTATTCAACGGTTTCAATTTAGAATTTGAGACTTCCAGCTTTGAATTTGTGATTGAATGTATTCTACTGAAAAATAATCAGTTTTTTAAATATTCATGTTCTTAGATAACATGAATATAAAATAAGGTCTAGTACAACAAATCTGAGTAGAACAGCTGTATTCAGCTTTGTGTTTGTCAAATTATTATGTGAAAGAGTGTATCTAGAATCAGGGGTTGAGCAAACCTGGTTTCCCTTACTAGTGCTTGAATTTTTCTGATCAGATATAAGCAGGAAAATATATTGCTTGATTTTACTCCAAAGTCAGAAAGGCTAGAACCAAAAGAAATTACATTCAGGGGGGTCTAGATTCCCTTGCAGCAGTATTTGTCTGAGGTGCATTAACTACTAGCTTTTGAAGTGGGACTCAGCCTATGTCTTTCTATTGGACAGGTTTGGAGAGTTTGTGATAAAAGTCTCATTGGGTCCAGCTGCCAGGGGCTGTTTCCTTACAGCTTTTTTATGGCGTTGGATAAGGGGCACGTGGGATTAACGTGATCTCTGTAAACTGAGTAAGTTAATACTTGATGAAATTGGTTACTGAATATGTGGTTTTCCTGTACTGAAGAGTCAGGATGAGAGCATTCCTGCGCTGCAGAATATACTACCCTTGCTCTGTAGGTGGTGTGCAGTTCGCTATAATATGCAACGACACACACGAGTTTTGCAATCAAATGGTGAAACCAAGCTGACTTCTGAATTTTGGGGCACAATTTCAGGACCGCTAGCATTGAAGTGCGACCACTGCAAACACTAAGACCTACCTGCACCACCCTGCACTGTGTCGACATAACGAATGCCCAAAGCATCCTTCCCTCCCCTGCCCTGACCCCGCACTATGCATGAGACAAGATTCAGTTAAAAAAAACTTGCCGGTGGGACGGAGGACCCACCCTTTCCTGAGGAAAGGCTATCCCTTTCCGCGCTGTCAGCCCTGCCGCCGCTTTCCCGCTGCCCGGCGGTGGCGGGGCCGCGCCTGTCCCCGCCCCTGCCCGCCCCTGCCCGCCCCGCCCGGCGGAGCTAAGTGGCGGTGCCGCCGCCGCGGCCCCCATCGCGCCCACCAGCAGCACCATGACGGACCGCTCCACCTTCGACACCAATGTCATCACCATGACCCGCTTCGTGATGGAGGAAGGCAGGCGGGCGAAAGGCACCGGGGAGTTCACGCAGCTCCTCAACTCCCTCTGCACGGCCATCAAAGCCATCTCCACCGCCGTCCGTAAAGCGGGCATTGCCAATCTGTGAGTCCCGGGATACGCCTCGCACCTTGTCGCATCCCCGTGGGTCCAGGGCAACCTGCTGCCTCCGGGGTGGCGGGTATTGTGATGAGGATGGGAATGTGTATTTAGTTCACCAGAAAAGCCTGTGAGTGGTGTTGGATCAACCCATCCTCTTGCATAGAGCTGAATGTAACTCCATTAGTATCTTATTGGTTTCTTGATTTTTTCCAAGTGGCACAGGTCCTATGACTTTTCAATAGTATAAGGCATCTAGTCTTTGAGAAATGTCTGCTGACAGTAGAACTTCATGAATACGTTCCAGCAGGTGTGGGCGCCTGGAGCCATAGACCAAATATACCAAAAGACAAAGCTTAGCAAAATATGGCTGAATTATTCCTTTTTGCATATTGCATGATATCAAAGCACCATTTTATGCTCTGAGACGTTGAATCAAATTCAGAGTGGGCTTTGTTCATAGTTCATCATAGTAACTAGAGTTTCTCTATGAAACTTTTGGTATCTAAGGCTTTTAGAAAGTGCGCTGGTTAGCAACAGTAGTGTCTGTCAGCCAGTCAGAGGGATGTTCTGCCCATGCATCAGAAGGAATTTGGAACTCTTGAAATGTGAAATAGCTGAAACTGCTTGTAGGTAACTAATCCACCTAAGTATTTTACATATTTTTCATATGCCCAGTTATGTGCTGATTAAGGTTTTAGACATGGGCTACTTTGTTACTTAACAGAAAATGTTGTAAAGACAAAATAAAATTGCCTCTACAAGCCATGCAGAGGAAACTATAATAAGAAAAAGGAAAAAGTCCTCCACTTTATGTATGTTTGAACTATTTTTCCATCTTGACTTCAGACTGCATAGCTGTGGTGGTTTTTAATTATGTGCTAGCCCTTTCATATGCCTTCTATACCTATCAATAGAGACCAGAGTTTCCTAGCTGTAATCTGAATTGTAGGCTTAAGTCTCTATTCTTCTTGTGTCTTACACATGTATCTGTTGGCAACTGCCCACAGGTTTAGTATCTGTGCCCACAGACATGCCTCATGATCCCCTGCACAGTGGGTTTAACTCTCCATCAATGCCAGGGTAGCAGGCTTTGGACTCATAACAATACATCTACTGTGGGACTGCATTTTATAAGCAGCGGTGAAATTTTGCTTTGCAGTCAGGGAATGTGACCAAGTAGGGATCACTGCAATCTATTTATTTGGAACATCTTCAGACTCTACTATATGCTTAGTGCTGCTCAGCAGGGGAGGTGCAAAACAGCTGTGGAAGACGTGCAGACCCTTCCTAGCTGCAGGCTCCATACCTGACACCTTGTCTTCCCCTCCCAGGAGCCCCAAAAAGATGAGGTGCAGAAGCTGTTCTGCTGCTGTGCCTCCACTCATAAGCATGGTGTTCAAAGGACATTTTTTTCTAAAAGCACTTTCACAGTTGCAGAAAAATATTCAAGTCACTGAAGCAGAGAGAGAGAAGGGAAGAGAATTATGCCAGGTCTTTTTCTTTGTCTTATACATTAAACTGAAGAAACACAGTGCATTGCTAAAATAGTGTGTTCAGTGTTATTGCATAAAACCTGAAATACCAGTGTTCAGCCTAATCAATGAACTGTAGCTAAAGTACATTAGAGTCATCTGAATGTGTGCCGAGCTGGCTATTGTTTTTCGTCTCCTAAGAGCTAAACTTCCCCTTTCTCTGTTATGTGTGCTTGCAAAAATCACCCATCATAAGGTCTCTGGTATTTCCATATGCTAGATGGTTTCATTCTGATTTGCTTGCAGCATTTTATTTGTGTTTCTTATTTGTATTTCTCAGTTCTTTTCCCAAGGAAACATTTATTACTTCAAATCAAAACTGAAAACAGTAAACCATAAATAGGTAGATATATCTAGATTTATCTGTGAACAGACTTTTTCTGCTGCAATTTTCACATCATATTGCTAATCAGGAGTATATTACATATAGACAATATAGCATAACTAGTATGGTCAGATTAATATATATTCATATTTTTTAAGTATCTGTTCATATTCTTCTAAAACATAAATTTTTGTAATGAATTCTTAGCTTTTAGGGTATGCAGAGCCTAGAATTCAGGAATAATATGTAGGTCTTAAGAGCTCATTAAAAAGCCCAGTTGTAACTTAGCCTTCACAGCCTGGTCTAGCTGTGTTTAACTATAGTTTACAAACTATTGACAAATGATTCTTAGTTTTGTATTTCTCAGCAACTTCTAGATATGCAAACACAGCTAATGGTAACATATCTCAGCAAGAATTCACTGGGCAGTAAATAAAAACAGGCTTAGGGAGCTGAGATGTCATTTGAAAGTGCTGTATGTTTACAGGAGGTTTTACAGGTGTAAGAAACAGAACACTTTAGAAGATGCAGTGCTCCATTCTCATGAAATGCTCTCTCTTGCAATTGCTCTAGCTATGGAATTGCTGGATCTACCAATGTGACTGGAGATCAAGTAAAAAAGCTGGATATTCTTTCCAATGACCTGGTGATTAACATGCTCAAGTCATCCTTCAGTACATGTGTTATCGTGTCCGAAGAAAACAAAGATGCTGTGATAGTGGAAACTGAAAAACAGGTTAGTAACTTCAAAATTTCTCCCTGCTTGACTTCAGATCAGCCTGTACAGGTGTACTGCTCCACATCTAATAAACTAAAACTGAGCTAAAGGTTTCAGAAAACAGGTGCTTTCATAAACTGGCAAGTGAAGGTGGAGGTGATGGGTGGAGAGAGTATTAGTCAACATTTGTTCTGTCATTTCTGCTCTCCAGACTAATGCTTGTTGGTTTTATTTTTTTTATGTGTTGTTCCTCCCCATCTTCTTTTTGTCCCACCTTTTTCTTATTGTGGAGAAAACATTTCATTCGCTCCTGTCTGATCTCTGGAATTATGCTCTGAGTCAGCCAAGTCACTTTTTGAGTAGCACACTGATGAATTATTCTCTGCAGGTCAAAACTGAAGGTCTTTAATTCATGAAAATTCTCCTTGAAGCCTATGAGTGACTTAGCAACAATAAAACTAAAGCATTTTTTACATTTATTATTATTTATATTCACAAGCCTGCATGTGCTTGTTGTGGGATAGCTCCTATTTCCCAGCTAATATTTTGGTCTGATCATGTAAAAACTCTGAGTAAAAATTTAGTGAAAATGAATAGCAAAAACATATTTTACAAAGTATAATAAGCTTTTCTTTGTTTAAGCAGTTCTCTCTCTCCATGTTGAGAAATCTTCAAAGTTTATTTTCTAGGGATAGGATTTCCTTAGATTTGAACAAATATTCTTGAAGATCACTGAGGGAATCTGAGTATTAATGCTCAGATTCTAAATGTGAGCCTATACAGTGTTTTCATCAATGCATACCAGAATTCCTATTTGCAGAATAGAGCATTGCTGAACTTAATTTTGTGACATGCAGGATAAAATCAAATGAGAAACAAATAATCACTGTTGTTAGACACTATTATTAAGACAACTATGAATAAAATGATGTGGGAACAAAATATTTAAAAGTTAATTCAGCTTTTCCCCCTGTACTGTCAATTTCCTATTTCTACAGGATTCCTTAATCCAGCAGTAAGGCAGAGACTTCTTTTTTTACCCCTCAAAACTCAGGGTAAAATCAATCTGGCTAAGGTGGTACCTGACTGTTTCAGAGCACAGATAAAGGAAAATGTATAGGTTAGGCATGGTAGCCATTAAAGAGACTTTTAATACCTCTATAGGTAGAGGTAAAATACAGTTTTTCACTCTACAAGCAAAAAGGCTGATTTTCATCTTGGTTTTTTCCTTATTATTCAGAAAGACATGTTGTAACCAAAGAGAAAGTACAGCCTATCCTGAATGGAGGATATGAGAGGATTGACTTCAATTACACAGATAAAACTAAACTAATAAAAGTATTCCCCCTTTTTTTTCTCATATTAAAAAGTATATGAGAATACTTCACTTTTCCTGTGTTTTTATCTGCTATGTCCTTTCAAGATTTCTCAGCTTCTGGTTTGGCACAAATCACAGTTGTAATCAAGAACAAAATCTGGGCCAAAGAATTGCTGACATTTGAGTTTGGTTCCTTCATGATCTCTTTTAGCTTTTATTGCTGTGTAAGTCTCTGAGAAAATTTACCTACTGAAATGTTTGGATTTGGGGAAAGTGGATAAATACTGTCACTAATCTAGTTCTCTCTTTTGTATTTTCTAGGGTAAATACATAGTCTGCATAGACCCTCTAGATGGTTCATCAAACATTGACTGTCTTGTTTCCATTGGGACCATCTTTGCAATTTATAGAAAGGTAAAATTCTTTCATGTAGAATAGGAGACTATTACTGTGCAGCTTTTGGTGAAATAAAATTGCATGGGAAGACAACAAAATCTAACTAAACTTGTTTGTGAAAGAGACTCAGGGCCAGCTTTAAGTTAAATCTAATATTTCACAGACACATGGATTTGAATTTTAATTAGTCTCTTAGAAGAATAAGAATCTATGTGTATATGGAAGCCTAGCTGATTTTTAATTAGCCAGCTAATGAAATTACCCCTTGGAAAAGATCATGTCTTAGGTTTCATGAGTATTTGTGTTGAGGCAAAATTCCATGTGGTTGTCATCTACTTGGGGAATGTGCTTTCGGGTTTTCTTGCTCTCTGTACTAAAATCCTGTTGGCCTGAGGACAGGCTTCAAAAACAAACCAGAGCTGAAACATGTCATGTGCATTTTAAGTGTCTAACTCACTCTGAAAGGCAGGAACCCTGTCTGAAGGAGGTTGAAATACCAGACTTACAGGTCACAACACCAGGGAAAAACTAAATCAGATTAAACACATCCAACTGCCCATTTTAATAATCTTTTGTATCCTGTCATATATCCCAAAGTAGCAATTTTCAGCTTCATTTTTGTGTGAAAATAAAAAAATCCCAAATACTTTTGGACAGCTTTGAACTTTGTGAGTCATGTTTCATGTCTTTTTAACTGTGCCTCTGAGTTTTTGTCTGAGCTGTGTTCATCATCACCTACAAGGAGGTACATAGCTCTTTATTATCTCCTTAATCCTTTCCTGCTTCCTGCATTCCTGCTAGGCTTAGTTAGAAGAGCATTTCCAGATCAATGTGTTTGTATCCTATATATAATTTGTATTAGTGCATCCGGTAAGAATCTTAGTTGGGGATCACCTCATGCATGGATATGGAGCAGAAGACTGTCCCTATCCCAGAATCCAGTCATGTACCAGCAATAGAAATGAAGTAAAATTGACTGTACCCTTGCTTGTTCTAGATGTCCCCTGATGAACCTTCTGGGAAAGATGCTTTACAGCCTGGACGTAATCTCGTGGCAGCTGGTTATGCACTCTATGGGAGCGCCACCATGCTGGTGCTGGCCACTTCTGCTGGAGGTGTCAACTGTTTCATGCTGGATCCGGTGAGAATATCTTCTGTTCCTTTGTTTCTGTGTTAGGGATTACCAGGTGCTCTCTGCAAGAACTGTTTGTCCCCAGGAAAATCAACCAAAGGAGCAGTTTTCAGGGCATCATGAAGGAATGAAGGATAAATGTGCTTGTAACCCACCAGCAATCATGTCGAGAGACTTGCATTCCACCTGCCTGATGAAGCCGTGCTTTGTGTGACTCAACAACAGGAAGACAGCTGAGTCAGCTGAGCAAACACACAGCATTTGTAATCATGTGATGTTTTAAATGAGCAGTTTTCTGCAGTACAAAATATCCTTCAAGTCTTATTTGTCTTTTCCTTTATGGTAGGACCTTAGTAAACCGGAAGAGTGTAAATACTTAACCTTCTTCTGTGTTTTCAGATGCCACCATGATGTGTAGAAGAGTAAGTGATGTGTGTGGGTGATGTGATGTTCCAGCATGCATTTATCATGAGTTCTAAAACAACAGTCATGTTGATTGTAGCAGAAAGTAGTTTGCTTTAGTGGCATGTTTCTTTGTGATCAGTCAGGGTGTGCCATCTGACAGTCTTAAATTTTTATATCCCGCAGTGATGAACCTGCAGGAAATATAACTGTTTAGAGGAAGCTCTCTGTTTAGTATCAGCTTAAATAGATGCATGTTTTTTTGACTTTATTCAAGTAACAGATTTAACTTCGAGCATGCATGCATGTTATTTTGTTTACTCTTAGCCCTAACTTGGAAATTCACTTTAGAGAAAACTAAACAGACCTGCCTTTGGTCGCAGGCTTCCAGCTGGCACAAGCTAAAAAGAGCTGGAGTATCTGCAGCTATTTGAAGATATTCATGCATTGGTTCAACCAATGCTCTCAGTTAGTTTACAAACTTCTTAGAGTTATGAAACTTACATTGTTTTAAGTCTAGCAAAAGAGTGGAGAGATAAACAAATTTACAAATAGCAGTTTTTGGGCATAGAAAATAGAGAGTGCTTGGAATGGTAGTATGAGGAAGCTTGCATGACACCAGGATTCATGCTCTGTCTGTGTTTTATGGAAAAACAAAATACCTTGCATTTAGACTGCAAAGACCACTTTTTTGTAGGTACTGAAATATTGTAACGATTGACAGTGACAATAAGTTTTTATTGAGTTGTGTATGTCATTGGATTTTGCCTTGCTTTACAAATAAGTGAAAAACTAATGTTAACAAATATTTTTTTTCTTATTGTTAGGCAATTGGAGAATTCATTTTAGTGGAAAGAGATGTGAAAATCAAAAAGAAGGGAAATATCTACAGTCTCAATGAAGGCTATGCTAAATATTTTGATCCTGCCATCACAGAGTATATCAAAAAGAAGAAATTCCCTGAGGTAAAAGATCCGGTTTCAGAGAAATTTTCTGATGACAAACAACATTCTTGGTTTCCAGCTTTATGACCAATCTACTCATTATCTCATGCACTGTTCAGAGCTTTTCCTTTACTGTCTATTTAAAATATAACTTGATGTAGGATTGGTAATAAGAACAGCAGTTGATGTAACCAGATATTTCAGCATTCTCCAGTACTGCACTGCACCTCTTCTGCGTATTTTTACGTTCCTCCTTTTTTTCTTTTTTTGGATCTTTTTTTTTCCTGAATGAGGGCCTGAGTAATGGTGCTGAAGGCAAAACTGGGCATTTGGTAGAGATCAAGTAGAGAAGGAATCTTGTCTGGTGATGAAGAAATTTGATCTACATGTTGTATTGCTGCTTCCTCACTGCAACATCTGAGTAGCTGGAGAGTAGAGTGGAGATGGCAGTGGGCCATTGCTCAGTGGTAACATGAGCTGTGTCTTAGGGGTGCCTCTCTCTTGAAAATCTAGTGTAGTTTCAAGGTCTGCTTTGTGGTTGTGCAACTTCCTGGTGTCAGGAGGCTCAAAGCTCCAAGGAGTGCCCATAAAATGTTCTCACGCCTTCCATATTTCATCAAGGAAGTTATTTCACTGACAATGAAATGTGAACACTTGCTATTGTTAAGTGTCAGTGTCCTTTCCTGACTTCCTGATCTTGCTTTGAAAGAAGATTGATGTTTTCATCATTCGTCTGTCCAGGCTTAAGGTGTTGTTTATGTGGAAATGTAGTCCGGGGTGTAGAATAAGGAAGTAACATCAGAAGTCAACTATTAACTTTGTCTGAACAAAAAAATTTCAGAAGCTGGCAAGAGTGGTTAGAAGAAGTAGGAAAGATCACTTTTACTCAATTCTTTTTCTGACAGAAAAGACAAAGATCCAATATAAATTCCTAACACTTGAACTTTTGCTACGGGAAATGCAGTTTTCCAAGTGTTAGAGCCAGTGGAGAGGTGGGATGCATTTTCTGTTGTTGGCAGTACTGCTCATCTATGCTGAAGTCTTCTGTCACTCCTTTTCCTTTGATTTTCCTAGTTAGAAAATGAAGAGGATGCCAACATACTCTACAAAATTACTTTGAGTGTTATCAATGAAACATGATATGGAGATGAAAGATGTTGGGGCTGCTAAAGGGGCATGTGGGGGAGCTGGTGTGCTCTACAGTTACTTTAACTGGAATGTTTTTCTGCAGGATGGCAGTTCACCGTATGGTGGGAGGTACATAGGATCTATGGTAGCAGATGTGCATCGCACACTGGTGTATGGAGGAATCTTTCTGTATCCTGCTAACTCCAAAAGTCCCAAAGGAAAGGTAAGCCTGAATAAGCTCATTTATAGAAAATATTGCATTATGAAGACATTTCAGTATGAAGATCAGGACTTTGATTACAGAGCCTGTGTTTTGTAACTTGGTATCTTGTGTTTCATATGTTGGGGGACATGGCCATCCCTTGCACGCTGCCACAAGTGATAGCAGCCTGTTATCAGACACCTCTTTAAGGGTGCTGCTCACCTGTTTCAACTGCAGTGACTTCTCTTTATCTGCAAATACATCCAGCTTGTGGAACATACCAGGGGATGGCCTGCTCAAACAGGCTTCCCTGCACCATGTCAGCCAAACCTGGTGGTGTTGGTCCCAGCTGAGTAGAGCTTTACAAAGCAAACAATCTGCATTACCCTGAGATTTCTAGCTTATAAGTACTAGAAGTGCTTCTAGTGCAAGTTTTTAAGCCTAAATGCAGTTGGCCTATTAGGAGAAGCTCTGCCAAAGAGCTTGTAAGTGGTAACAGGATTTCATCTGGAGGAACTGTGCCTGGCTGCATGTGCCACTACAGTGGTCAGTCAGGGAAGATCACGCACTTGCAGGCTGACAAGGGGACTGTTTATTCAGCAAAGACCTTTGATCTATTTTGTAATTCTCTGTAAAATATTGCTTCGGGTTTCAGATAAGATACGGTTATTCATTAGAGAAACCTAGTGGCACGCTCAGAGCTCGTGTTTTTCTTAATTTTCACACAGTCTTGCGTGGTGTCTCCAGTTAACAGTTGTGTCTTAAGATAAAACTTTTATCTCTGTAAATAGCACAATGCACAGGCACACATAGACTATATAGAGAGCACTCAGATTGGGCAAAGCCAGCATTCACTGTGCTTTTAAAAGAAAAATCCACACAACTTCATTATTGAGTCAATGTTTATATGAAATAAAGAGTACTTAGAATATTGATTGGTTCAAAATCATATGCCAAATATATTTATATTTCATAACTTTTGGCATTGCCTGGCCTGACTTCTTCTATTTTTTACTTTTGTCTTTTAGCTCAGACTGCTCTATGAATGCAATCCTATGGCTTTTGTTATTGAGAAGGCTGGCGGAATAGCAACCACTGGTCATCAAGCAGTACTAGATATAGTGCCTGAGGATATCCACCAAAGAGTGCCTGTTGTCTTGGGGTCTCCTGATGATGTGAAAGAGTACCTTGAGATAGTCAAGAAGCATTCAGCTAAGTAAAGAAAGCTTGCTGGATTCACTGTGCACAGGGGATAAAATGTCTTACTGCTGAAGCAAAGAATGCATGGCAGTACTGTGAAATTGAGCTTGACTTCTGTAGCAAAAGAGCAAATGAGCCATATTTTCATAAGATTTTTTTAAAGTGAAATTTTGTGCAATTGCATTGTGCAATGAAAGGCATTAAAATACTGCATTAAAGGAAGCATTAAAAATTAAAGCAATGGTAAAATATGTTTTCTTTTTCATTTATCATTTGTGGTTACAGAAGAGCCACATGTGCTGTAAGGAAATACTGCGTTGCATTCAATATCTAGGTGGCAGAAACTCACCTTTCTCAGACAAGTTACAGACTATCAGCAGTACAGCTGACTCTGTCCTCTTTTAAATCTTGGGAAGAAGACTCAGAAGCCTCTTACAGTGAGTGACCTTTCCTAGACCTGTGTCTGCACCCCAGAAGTTGCTCACTGTACTTCAGTCTGGGTTTACTCTGATGGAGAATTAGTATTTGTGAAACATGGGTATTAGTGTATGTTAATTCTGACACATGATGTTAATACTGCTGGTTGCCACTCTGTCAAATCCAGTTACACAAGGATGGAAAATGACATGTTAGTGCAGAGAGGTTTTAATAGGATAAAAAGTATGTGTAGACAGCTTGTACATACAAAGATTCTGCTGTGATGAGCTGGTTGTCTTTGCCAAAAATTAACCTGCTTACTTGATGAAAACATAAACTTGTGTATTGCTACCAACCTCCACCAGAGGTTCTTGTTCTTTGTGTAGTTTTGGGATTGGAGATAACCATAGAAAAGGATTCTGCTGTGCAAGCAGGAGGGAGGTGCGAAGATTCCCCAAAGCATAATGACATTTAATATGCTCATTTGGAGCATGCTGCTGGGAAGAGCACACTAGTGCTTGGGAGCTAGATGGGCTGTCCACCACTGCCTGGACACAGTTTTTGAATCAATTAAAATCAGCAAATCTTTGATATTTCTCACTGCCTACTTACCTTCACCAAAGTCAAAGTAAAGATCACATAGATGTTGCTATGGGTAAACTGCCACTGAACACTGAGCTCATTTCATGGTCTGGGAGGTACTGTCTAGGGGTGCCATGAGCTATAAACCTGCCTGCCTGAGGACTTTACATATATCAGTGCGAGAGCCTGACTGAGCGTGACTCTTCTTGTAAAACAAGTGAGTAGTATGGGGAAACTGATACCCAGGGTAGAAGGGCATGCTCTGTGAGACTCAGACAGATAAAAACCTGAGGACCCTCATTCTGAAAGGTCATGCAGGGGCATTTGGAGGCATACCGGCAAACCTTAGACAGCTGTATATAAGCATCTGTTCTCCAAACTGATGGGGGGGTAAGATGTTTCTGTCAGGGACTGAATGGCCTAGGTTCTGCTGAAAATGTCAGGCATCTGAACCCTTAAAACAGTGTGAGAGTGCTGGCAGTAGTCAATTTAGACTACAGTGCCTCAGTGGTCTGTTAGTGTTACTTAGTAGACAGAATCCACAGCAGGGATTTTTGCCTAGTTACAGTTCTTTGTCTGTATTCTACCCTCTAGCTTTATAGGAATCCTGGACTACATATATCTATTTTTAATACGCCATGCTGACACCTTTTAAAGGTTAGGAGGAAAGCCAATACTGTCTGTGTTTGCTAGGTCATTTCTCAGTGTTGTGGTTTTGCCCGTGGGCTGACATCTCATACTTAATATTTTACCCATTGTAAGCTGTGTTTATCTTCTAATCAGTAGTATGTAAGCCCACATTTGAACATCCTGGCTAGCCACCAGTGGGGAGAACTACTTAACAATCTCTTTCAGTATTCCCCTTTCTGGAGATCTTCCCTGACTGTCAGTGCAGAGCAGGAAGGTGGGCTTGTCACAGTGTCTGCTGTCAGCCTGTGTCAGTTCTGCCCACTCCCCTCCTTAGAGGCTGCACTGTGGCCTTTGGTGAAAGGTCACTGGCTCTAGTTTCAGCTGGTGCCATCCAAGTGACTAACATTTCATATCAGTTAGAAAAGGTGTCACCTTTAAGGCTCAGGACTGGCCCATACATTAGTGCAAGTGTGAATGATCCCCAAGAACTCTATATTAGAGGGCAAGTCTCCCAGATCTGTCAGACTGAGGTGTTTATGGTTTTTAACCTTCCTATTCTGTTCCACCCCGAGAACTGAGAGGTTCTTAGGCCTATAGACAATCATCACACATTTTTTACACAATCGACTTTCTCTCCTCCTCCCCAAAATAGCCTATTTTGGGGCTATTTATATAGCCTATATTTATATTTATATAGCCTAATCATTCAGTGAAATCATTTGGGTTATTACATTTCAGTGGGATCACAGTATTTATCAAAACAGGGTGAAGCTTTCATGCAATCCAATTGTGTGCCTTAATCCAAGTTTTATTTCTTTTTTTGCTATACCGTTGACTGCAATATTTATGGAAAGATTAGTTGAAGAGTCTGTGTTCTTTACATTATAGTGTAAGTTAATTTCTTGTTGAAGGACTGTTATTTGAGAAGCTCAAAGCATTGTATTTTATATATACTTTAAATGCCAGTACCTATAAAATACGTCTGCAGATTTTGCAAAAAAAATAATAAAAAGAGGCAAAGAGTTGGACTTACTAGCTCTGAAAACAGTCTTTGAACCACTAACTCAAACAAACTTTCTGTTAGAAGATGATCTGAACTTTGTCTTTTTCACCAGTGCAAAAGATCACTTGGAATCAACAGAAGATCTGCATGTGATGTTTTGACAAAAGTTAGAAATTATGGGCCAGCCCCCACCTCATTTCTTATTTACTAAATTGATTTGGTATGCTTACGGTATTTCAGCTACACAGCAGAGAGATTTTGCCCTAAAAGCATTTTAGTACAGGTCAGGCTGACAGCTGCCATGATGATGAAATAATGTGCAGGCAGAATGTAATGGCTGTACTATAAGCCAGCAGATATTTTTGCATGTATAAAATGAAACTTATCCCCTTCTTTTATTGATCCTGCCATGTGCTATCCCAAAGTGCCCTATATACATTATTTTTGGTTTTCTAAAAGTTTGTTCAAAAGAAGAAAGTCTCCTAACGAGGCAGAACATGCTGTGTAATGTTTGTCTTGTGATGTGAACAGTATCCTATACCTTTAACTATAATCACTGCAGTAGAAAAGTCTTCAAGATTTCTTTCTTTTTCAACCATTGCCTTAGAGCAAAACCTGCCTGAGGTTCCAACTGAGCAACTCCACTCACCAGTCCTTTCTCCACCTTGGAACAAGACTGGAGAAACATCCCCAAAGCCAAGCACATGGGATGGAAGCAGCACTGAACCCTTTCTACTTGTGTCTAGTGTTCAGTGCTATCAATCTCTAAAACCCCTTTTTGCATCTGATTTCAAAGTAGAAAACCTTAGCATTCAAATCCGTTTAAAACTCTACAAGTAATGTATTTTCCACAGATGAAGAGACACTTCTAGGAAAGTCTGAAGAAATGCTAAAGATTAAAAAAAGGAACACCAAGGGAAATCAAATCTTTTCTGCTTCAGCTGCAGTTCTTATTAACAAAAACACATTAGGTATATGCTTTGTTACTGAATTTTGTTTCTGTCTTCCTGGCAAGATTTTAATGCAGTAACTTGGGTTAAAGGAATAACAAGGAAACTTAGTAAAATGTTTCTTCTGTTACTCTGGATTTTCTTGTTTTGCTGGTGGGCTTTCCATATCTTCTACTTAAATATAAGAGTGCTGCTAGTAAGGCTACAGCATATAATAGCATATAGTTTCTCTTGCTGCCTAGTTAGAGTGGGAAGACAGTGCTGTAATTAAAATCCATGGCTTGAGTGTTCCAGAGAGCATGTATCTAATGCACAATATAAAACATTACTTGGAAGGTTTCTGTCTACCTTCACCTTGGCATCATGTGCTCCAAGGATATTGCTCGTAAGGAGTTACTGGCAGCATAATTGCAAATTTGGACATTCCTATATTTACATTTATATTTCCCTACAATATGGAAGGCAACATAAAACTTCATTTTTTGAGTTATGTCATTGACATGCTTAAATCAGAGAAGACTGATTTGTATTATTATTTATGTCATGATTTCTTTGTAACTAGTCAAGGACAGCTAACCAATACTTCTCATTCATTCAAGCACTATAATATTACAAACAACCCAGACCAAGAATTAAATCATTAGAATGAAACTGCAGCAGACCAATGCATGTCTAGATGTACCCCTTCAAAACCCTCCTTCTGGGCAAAGGCCAAAGGAGAGTGAAAAAACAGGGCTTATGGGGAGGGAACTTCATTGTCTGGAGTCACAGTGCTGTGGCACTTATGGACATTGTGGCATTTATGGTTACTGGTGCCTGCCTTCATTTCTGGTGCCTTGTAAACATAGGCTTGGCTATGCTGAACCCATTGCTGAGCAGGATCTACAGGAAAGCCATTTCCAGGAACGCAGCCAGCGAGAGATCTGCATTACAATCAGTCTGATGTACAGTCGGAATATGTAACTAGATCTGCTCAGAGCTAATTTCAGTGCATGAGGGGACCAGAAGAGCAGTAGTTGCTCAGCTGTAGCCCTGTCTCAGGCTCTTTCCTGCATCCCAGTGGGGCCATGGAGCCAGCCTGGGGTGCAGTTATTCTAAGCACTCAAATCACATGGCCCCAGAAACATCTTAATAAATGCTGACCAGCAACCCTGCCCAACACAGCTTCGCCCCAAAATAAAACTGCTACCCAGGATCACAGCGCAGCAAGAGAACACCTTGTCCAGCCGAGAGGACAGGAACTCTGGTTCCCAGCAAAAATGACTGACAAAAGCCCCTTCGAAACGGATATGCTGACACTGACACGGTTTGTCATGGAGAAGGGACGCCGCGTGAAAGGGGCGACGGGGGAGCTGACGCAGCTGCTCAACTCCATGCTGACTGCCATAAAGGCCATTTCCGCTGCGGTCAGAAAGGCAGGCCTTGCCCACATGTGAGTCCTACCTTGCACTACAGGGAGGAAGAGGAGGCAGAGAGACAGCTACTTGCATAGCAAGGCTAGGGGGTGGGCAGGGATTCATCAATACCTTGGAAGTGTCCTTTTTTAAGCTGAGTAAGGTCAGAGCCTGGCTTATCAAGAGTAGGAAGCAGGAGCGCTCTCTTTCTGGAGCATTTTAATACTGGGTGCAAGATAGACATTTAAGCTAACTGCTGTTCTGTTAATATTTTACTCTAAAAATGTAAGTCAGAACAGAACTTCAATGCACTGCTCACCTTGTTATCTCCTGTACTTGTTTATACTGATATATTTTTTAATCACACCATTATATTTTTAATGCAGAATGTCTCACTGTGATATTTTCTATTAACATCCAAGCCCTCTGCTTGACTGTGTAAATCAGGGCTTGGCTTATCTTGGGAAGCTGATTTTCTCCCTGTCTGCTGTATAAGCAATGCTCTAAGAAACTCCATAGTCTGCTGTACCTGGGTGCATTTCCCTTTCCTTCCTCAAGCAGTATCCCACATGCAGTTACAGGCAGAGGGTCTCAAAAGGCCCTGTAGGAAAAACAAATATAACAATTTGGCATATAGTGCTTTCACAGATGGAATAAAAAATGGCCTTACCAAAACTTGGAACTTACTGTACTGTTCCACATGGATAAGCGCAATAGACATCAGTCTAAGTCTTTCAGTGGTGATCTATCTGAAGGAGTTCAGATATATGGAATTCCCTAATAAAACTGTGTGTTTAAAATAGAAAGTTCTTGGTATGCATCAAAAGATATTTTTCTGAACACACCTCAGTATGTACTTACACCTGCATGCATGAAGGGGACCAGGAATACATTTGTGAAACAAAGTCAGCATTACAACTTTTTCAGGGGTTTGGGTTTTTCCCTTCCATAGAAACACAAAAATGTGTTATACCAGGGGTTGGAGGTGGAATTTTGTGCTTCTGTTGATTATTTGGTCCAAGTCCTCAATCATGGTGGCAAATCATTAGTTCAATGTCCCAGAACTATTGCCATCACTATATAGAGAGGACATGAGACATACTCAGAGTGAACCACAGTATCAGGTTTCTATGCCCGTACGCTTAAACTATATTTTGTCTCTGTCCTTACTAGGTGAAACTGAGCCATTTTAACTCCTTAACTTAAATGAACCGTTGCTCTTACATAATTTTTATCTTTATATAGGTGATCTTTGAAATAGTTTGTAACAGCACAGAAACTGTTTGATATGCTAGAGGTAGAATAACTAATAATAATAATCATAATAATCATAATAATCCTTCTTCCCCTTAAAAAAACCCTAAACCATCCATTAAATTAACAGGCAAATGTTTCCTTTTACAAACAGAAAGCTTCAGATGTTGACTCAGAAATATTTAAAGTAGCCAAACATACAAACTAATAACTTGCATCATTCAAATTACTGAAACTAACCATGAAATTTCAGGAATTCCCATGGCAAACTGTGAAAGTGGTTTGCATCCGTCTGCATTTGTGCAGTTAAAGAGCTCTGACTTTTCTAGCCCCTCCAAATAGAGGACTATATGTATCTTCTTTAATGAGTTTTTGACCAATTTTCTGTTCAAAAGTGAAGAACTTTTTTTCAAATCACAGACATCAGCTGTGATTGTGCCTGAAAACACACTAACTGAAAAGTAGGTACTTACCACTCCCTGAAAATCATGCTCCGTCTCAAAAATCTTAATCTAGGCACTCAAAAATAATATGTCCCAAACACTCAATACTTATGAAAAGCACAGACAGGCAGCTTTGAATTTTGAGTAAGACAAAATACCTACTCTACTCCCAGTTCAGGCCTACCACTGACCCACATCATCCCAGGGACAAATTACTTGTTTCTTTTTCCTTCTCTCTTTCCCCCACCTGTCCCTGCCTGCCACCCCTCCCCACCCCACCACATCTTTTAATTTCCCTTAATGAATAAAAAAGCTGTGTCTTTTCCCTATGTGGTTTTTGTATTTCTAAGATGCCCAGAACGTGCACATTGGGTCTAAATAGTGCTTCTTCAACTGGAAGTCTCAGAAACATATATACTACTATACTATGTCATTAGCATATTACTAAAATTGGGATAAGGAAAAGAAGCATCATCCTAACTCATCTGAGGATCACCAAATAAAACAGATCTTGATCCTGAGATACAGTTCCATATGGCAAGTTTCCTGGGGATGTCTTTAGGGGCTGGCAGGGGACTGAGTGAATGTGGGTTAAAGGACCATCGTGGAGCTCTGAACAGCAAGTGGTAGAGGATATTGCAGATGCTCACTGCACTTTCTGCTTCCTCAAAACTGCAGCCAGCTGCTTCACAGGGCTGCTGGGGAAGCCTGGCACTTACTACCTGGGCTGTAGGCTCTGCCTCTGTCCTGGAGAACATCCATACAGGAGCAAAAGGACCCAGGTAAGGCCTCAAAATGCATGCTTTTATTTTCTAGCAGTAGCAAGTCTTGTAATGCGCCTCATAATGCACCTGTTTCATCCAACGATTATCTAAAGGTGTAGGAAGATAAAAGGGAGAACCAACCCTGACTTGTTGGGGTTTTTTTCCTAAAAACCTGTAATGTTGACCTCCTTTAGGTTTCTTGACATTTTTATCGTTCCGTAGGTTTGGTATAGCTGGCACTGTGAATGTGACAGGTGATGAGGTGAAGAAGCTGGATGTATTATCCAACTCCCTGGTGATTAACATGCTGCAGTCCTCCTACAGCACTTGTGTCCTGGTCACAGAGGAGAACAAGGAGGCCATCATCACCCCGAAAGACAAGCGGGTCTGTGCAGCTCCGGCATTCAGGGGGGTTGTCGGCTCAGGCAGCAGCAGGTGGCACTCTTGCTTCAAGTATGAAACAT
>VWYI01044819.1:0-10530 GCA_013399455.1 Anthoscopus minutus | reverse complement strand
ATGAAACCTGGCCCCGGCCCCCCCCCCCCTTCCCCAAACCCAACCCTTCCCGGGGAAACTCAGAAAATTTGCACAATTTCTGCGTTGTTTTGATTAATAACTGTAGTGGGTGGCATGGTTTCAACAGCTAAAAGAGATGTGGAGAGTAAAAGTATTATTGAAGTTATGTGAAGGAGGGAGAATAATTATTTTTAAGCTTGTTAATACATCCCAAATCCCAGGTGTAAGTGTACTATTGCATTCCCTGACCGCGCGTGCGATGGTTTTGGATTACATTAGTATTTAGCGAGATAAAGTGAGAGAGGCTGGCAGAACTGAGTTTCGGGTTACAAGTCCAAAGGAAACACCTGACTGCTTCATCAGGCTTCCCCCAGGAGGGGATTGTATTACAGGGAGTCAGTGTTCCCGCTGATGTAACCTGCCCTTTCCCGAATTTTTTTTTCTTTCTGCCTTCTTAAACCCTCAAACCTCACAACACAGCGAAATCCTTTTATTCGTAGCAAAAAGTAGCAAAACAAAACATGCTCATTCGATGAAGATACTTGCTTCCAGAATGAGTCGCTCCTTTTAAACAATTTCTTGCACTGCTTGGCAGCAGAGGACTGCTCCTCTCTGTCATCTGTTTGTGCTGTCTGAGCAGAAACGTGTTCTCTCCAATTTCTCTGGCAGGCCTTTGGGGAGTCGGTGTTGTGCTGGAGGGCCAGCTGGGTCAGCAGCGCAGCCTTCTCTGATTGCTGTATCAGGCACGCTTGGAGGGCTAACTGTGGACATAATAACATGGGCATTTTCAAGTAAAAGGAAATAATAATGCGAAACAACATATTGTTAAATGGTTACCTTGCCACTTCTGTTTTAGGGTAAATACGTGGTGTGCTTTGACCCCCTTGACGGTTCATCCAATATAGACTGCTTGGCACCAATAGGAACAATATTTGCTATCTACAAAAAGGTAAGAGGAACAAATTGCACCTGACACGATTCACTTGCTGAAAGGAGAATGTCTTGAGTTCATCACCTTGCCTAGTCTCTTTCCACGGTCCATTAGGTGTCTCTGGGCAAAAGGGAGCCTTAGAAAAAGTAGACGAGCACTTGATATTCACGCGTGCTAAAATGCTGCCTGAATCCACAGGAAGGAGACTCCCAGCCCCATGAAATGGTTAGGTGGCAGCACTTCCTTCCTCCGCACACAAAGGCGATATGTCGAGGTCAACCACAACGACCTCACCCCCAGGGCAGCTGGTTAGCTCCTGCAGTGATGCTTGCCTCAGTGCTCAGTGCCGGCGAGTCGCAGTATTTGTCCTCCAGGACACCCACTGCGGGGGCTGGCAGCCCTGGACCGTACCGTGGGCTCCCAGCTGCTGCGCCTGCCGAGGATGGGAGCTCGTAAGCATGGAAGTGATGGGGGCTGAGGGAAGAAATCACCTCCCTCACTCATGGGTGCCTGGTAGCATGTCTGCTCCCATGGCGCTGCACAGAGCAGCAGCAGCACGAATAGTTATAGTCATGCCAAGTCTTGTGATTTGTTTGCTAATCTCCCAGCAGTTGGTGTTTTTTCCGAAGCCTGAGCTCACGGTCATCTGACTGTGGGAGACCCTCAGCCATTGCTATTGTGAAATAAGTTTTACAGCACTTGTGACTTCAAAGAAGTCTTTGCAGGCACAGATGCTACACTTCAAGCAAATGAAGATACATTTTTTAAGTCTCTGACCCTTTAACTCATAGTTTTTAGCTGACTAGTCCTTGGTTTTTACATTTCTTGTAGATAATACAATAGTTACCACTGTTGAGAACGTGCATCTACTAGTGAATAAAATAGTTATGGCACCATCTCAAGAGGGTTATGGTTCAAGCCAGGTCCTGCAATTTGGCTGCCCACACGTTAATGGTTAGTGCAAACCCACACCACAGATGTCATGTTGGCCAGACTGAGATGGTACCTGGGTATGATTTTGGAAAGAGTATTCCTGGGATTACCTCCAGCAGCACCTTGCTTCTTGCAGGGAAAAGAGCTTATCTATGTTGATGAAATCTACAAAATGTGCTCTAATGTTAAGGAGAGGAACCTCTACCTTTTACAGTTATCTCTCCAAAGATAACCTAAGTAAGAACAGCAGCTCCTAATATTTGCAGTAGACAATAGCTGCATTTTCCTTTGAAATCATTAAATAAAAATCAATGAATATTGATTGTTACTAAAGGGTAGTGGAAAAGAATAAAAGTGAGATGTTTATTCCAGTGGATAAGTATCACTTAAGAAAGAGAACGTAATTTTAGGCCATTTAATGTTAATGAATAACATTTTTGAAAAGATAGAACTATTGTGATTCCAAAGAATGAACCATAGCACCTACCACTTCTGAGATGAGCTCTTGACTGATTTTCTCACCATGTCTCACCTTAACTCCATTTCCAAAGGCACACTCACCAAAGCAGAAGCATTTGGCTCATTTTAGGAAAAAACTCCAAAACAGGTAATAAGCACTCTTATAGAAAGGCCAGACTTGGACAATACATTTCAGTCCTGAAAACAGTTGTTTAATTGCTCCCATACCAGAGCCTCCACCACAGTGGGAGGGATCATTTCCTCGTGTCAGAAAAGTACTCTATCAGTTTCTTAGAAAAATCCATGAGGAAATAAATACTATCTCGGCTTTTTTTAATCTTCCACCTGGCCTTTGCTTTCTGAGACCAGGGCAGTGCTGCTGAAAATCAGAAAAACCAGAAAAGTGGGGCTGAGGGAGGAGCCTTGCAGAATCAGCAGGGGTTTGACCACAACAGCTGCTGCCACTGAGGGGCTCCCAGTTGCCAAAGCGTCAAGAAGTGGCAACAATAAATACCTTTTGCTTGGGTTCTTAGCAGGTTTTCATGGCACTGAGCTGACTCTACAATCCTTAATTCATACTGCACAAATATATGATGAAACTCTCTTTCTTTGTTTCACTCTGGTTTTAATTTGTAACTTTGCCCAATGCCTCTGATGTACTTGCTACCCTTCACTGTCATGGGCACAATGTCCTTCTCTTCATGTGGTCTCTCACAGAGAAGGTATAAGAATTCAGTATAAACACAAAGGCTACTCATGAAGTACATGATACAAATGGAGACCTGGAAATCCAGTTTCTGGATGCTCCCAGTGCTGATGAGAATTCCCTCATATGATGTCAGGAAAATCACAAACACACAAAATTTCAAACTCAGATCTCACCTGAAGGTACCCCCATAGCCAGACTCTGCAGCCTTTGTTTCATCAGCCTCATACCTAATTATGAGTTATAATGACAGTGTCACTATTTGCAGTCCATCTGTCTATTTTATTGCTTTTCATAAAGACCTCTAAAGGTAATTCTCTACCACCATCGCATTCAAAATATAATGGACAGGAAATCCATCTGTGCACCAGAAAGAAGAGAAAATAGCATTTATCACAGTGTACTGTCCAGCTTAATTCCCTGATTTAATAGTACATGATACTTGGCAGGACAAAACTCCTGCAGTCCTAATATTGAAATATCAGCTGATCTGTAGGTTTTTCACATTCTAAATAGCTCTGCAAAATGTTTGTTTTAAACCTTTCCTCATTCTTTTTCGAAGCTAGCTCTTGGAAACACAGTTGTGAGTAAGGATGAAAAAACAAGTGAATTCAGCCCTACAAGCCCAACAAGCACTGCCTATACCTCAAGGAAGTAGTTCCTCTGTTTTTTCAGAATAGTCAATAAATATATAGTTTCTCAGCCATATTAACATAGGATATGCATTCAAGAAATAGGATTGAAAAGCTCATCTCAGAAAAAAATATATTTTAAAGCAAAATAATAGATAACCCAAAGTCATGTGTATTGTATATACACTGGATTCTAGAAAACAAAACACTTTGCTCTATTTATACAAAGTTATCTTTTCTTTAATGAGAAGAGCATGCAAAAAGCTATGACAACCATAATATGTTTGAAACTAACTGTCTAAATGAATGTTCAATACTGCATTTGATGCTGCAAATAATTAGTCTGCAATAGACAACCATTGCTTTTAGTGGTGAGTTGTATGTGCCACAGGGGTATATTTTTGAAAGAGATGATGAAAGAAAAAGATTTTTTTTAAAAAAAAGATATTTTTGAAAGGTACAGCTACCTATGCCATAATAGTTGGTACTGTAAGGATTGTTTTGCAAAGTTTTAGCTACTATTAGTCAGTATTTGAAGCTATGACACATGCAAACAAAAGTTTAAACTAGTCTTCCTTCATTATCTGCACGATAACCTCTCAGAATAAGAAGTTTGACATAGTTTCAAGGAACTGAGTACCACATATGTGCATGCTATATTTTAGCTCCCATATAGAGCTAGATTTTTTCATTTCCATAGAAGGACTTGGCAAAATAGTAATAAAAAAATTTGAGTAAAATGCAGTTAAAAACTGTAAGTGAAGTAACTTACGTAATGAAGTATTCCAGCTGAAAATGAAAACATTTTGATGTGAAATTACTGTCTTCATGTACCAAAAAAAGGTGTTGTTTTGGTGTCTCACATCTCAATTTTCCTCAAGGTGTTGGCATACAACGATGAGTGGGAACAACTTGCTAGGACCCTGATGGGCAAATATTTTATATTCTATACAAGACAGTCTTCATGGATTTAATTTTTTTTTTAAACCAGATATTCAGGGCTAGACCTGCTGTTTACATTTAGCTGCTGCTCAATCTAAATAAGCCTGTGCAATCACTGAGAAACTGTCTGAGTTTGGAACAATAAAATACAAAGCAATGGCCTGAAGAATGGGGGGTGTTTCATTTCCCTTCCCCATGGACCACCACCAAAACATCCATACAAGACCCACCACAACTGATGAACTTTTAAGCATTGATATTAAGCAATCCCTACCCATTTTGTAGTAGCAGGAGATGAAGCCTGGAACCAGCCTTCCCAAGTACTGTTGGCTGTCCTCTTTACCTACCCTACCAGAAAACTCTTGTAAGCCATGGCTGAGGCATACCTCTGGAGCTGGAAATATTTGCACCATGTCTGCTGGGGCTACTGTTGTTCCATGACAACCAAAGTGCCCAATCAAAATACAAATGTCAGAAATTGATTAAAAGCATGAAGTAAAATGCCACCTGAACGTTTTATGTGGAGTCATTGATGAGTATTTGCACATATGCACACTTTACATAATCAAATGCATTTGTTATTTTGTATAGAATATGATAAATATATTAGATTTATATCACCTCAGTTTTGCATCCCTTCACTAGCAGAGACCAATGCACAAACTTGGTTCCATCATGTTGTGCTATATACTCTTTTATTCTGTACTATGGAAGCACTTTTTCTGTAATGTTAATTCATTTCCATCTCTCAGTTATTCCCTCTGAGAAGTGTCAGTGTGATAGCTTATGTTACATTTACAGAAAATTAGTATCTCTGCTTTGTCTCAGATTTCTGATGATCCTCAATTAATAGCTGGGGCTATAATGCTAAGAGATCAGCTTTGTGGCATGCATTGTATGGATTGCTTGACATGTATAAAATAACAAACTCTCAACATCCTGTCCCAGCATGTACATGTACCTGTACCGAACTTGCCCTGAACGAGGAGGGGAATAATCTCTGTTTTTTTTGTTTTGAAGGCCTGCATAGACAGAAAAAGGAAATCTGTCACATGTTATTATTCAAATGTTGTTTTTGCTGTTCATTATCAGAATTTTACCTTTGGTTCAATGGTCATTTTTCCTCAGGAAACAGATGATGAGCCCTCTGAAAAAGATGCTTTGCAGCCCGGACGCAATATTGTTGCTGCAGGCTATGCCCTGTATGGTAGTGCTACGCTGGTTGCCCTCTCCACAGGGCAAGGAGTGGACTGCTTCATGCTCGATCCGGTACAGTCATGGTGCTAATCACACTGCCACTGTCTTTCAGAGCTTCCTGTGCTCAGTTTAACTTGTTCTTGTTAATCCTTGGCTTTGTAATCTATCCACTTTATGCAATTCTTTTTTCATGTCCTGGAGCATCCCATGTTCTCCTTACAAGTATTTAATAATATATGAGCATGTTGGTTGCAGTACCTGCTTGGTTTTTTCCTGCTCAATGGAAAGTGAAATCAAGTTAAATTCTCAGTTGTTTGAAACCCTCTTCATTCAAACCAACACTTCAGAAAATTTAATTTGTACAATGTCTTTGTCTTCATTTAAAGGAATCTGTTTATTTTATTCTTGGTTTTTCTGTCTGAATAAGAACTTCAGCATGTTCACTATTTAGCCTGAGGCAAGGACCATTTTTTTGATAGCTCAAGCCAAGTGATATTTCTTTTCCTGTGTGCAGTAGAGTTTTATGGCTGTCATCTAAGGTGCAGACCCAAACATTTGCAAAAGCACAACAACGCATGTACAACTGAACATGTGCCACTCTTCAGCGCCCAGGAATACAATGGGTATTTCTATGGGAATGCAGGAAGGTCATTCATTTGCAAAACCAGAATTAGACGTGGGGAATAACATAGTGTTGTTTTCTATGGTTTTTGCTTTTTGTTTTGTTGGGGTTTTTTTTAATAAAAGGATAAATTATTACCAAAACTTCTTGTAATCTTCGTAAATAGTCTTGTTCCATGTAGAAAGAACTGCTCTACTTGAGACAGAGAAAGAGAAGGTGGAAGTTGAAATCAAACTGCAGACAGCAACACATGGGTGTAGCTGACCACATTCACTTCAAGATATTTAGACAAGACAGGCAAGAAGAGTTTAAAAGTCAGAAGCAGCATCATTTCTTAATTGGCAGCCTTATGATTTGAGGACAGGGATTCACGATCCATCCGCTTTCATGGCTGATTTGTGTTCTTTTGATTCTCTGTTCCAATTAGGTTTTATTGATCCTACCAATGTGACAAGTTTTCATTTATTTAACATGAATTCTCTGCTTTCTGTTCTTTTTGAAATATTGTGAGGTTATACACCAGACTAGTGTTAAAATGATCAAGCTGTGCTAGCACTACTGCCTTGTCTAGTGTGATAACTATTACAGAAAGTCAACAAAATTTTCTGCTGCCTGCTAATATCTCATTTATCCTGTTCTGCAGGGTCTTGGTGAATTTATTTTGGTGGACAGAGATGTTAAAATCAAGAAGAAGGGGAAGGTATACAGTCTCAATGAAGGTTATGCAAAGTATTTTGATCCTGCGATGACGGCATATTTGCAAAAGAAGAAATTCCCTGAGGTAAGAAAGTATTAGCATTGTACCCAATGTACCATGCACTGGCAAGCACTGCATTCCATACAATCCTGGCTCATGGAAAAGGATTTGAAGGTTTTCCTGACTTCAGATCCATGTAACCCTTTCATACCAGCTGGTCTGTTTTGGATATGCATGTAATGGAGCTTTTGTTTTTCGGCATCCTGACATCTTTTATAACTCAGACTTTGGTAAATAAAATCATAGCTTGTTTGTGTGAAGGGAAATGTGCTGAAGAACCAGATCTTTCAACAAAGCTCTGGAAATGTGCACATAAATCTGGGGATGCCCTCAGATCTTTCTAGCTTTATCTGAATATGCAGTTCAGTCATATGTGCAGCTGGGCATTCAGGGCTAGCTCCAATGTGCTGCCCAGAAGGTTTTTGCAGGAATCTGGGTGGCATCACCTGCTCCTTCCTGTACCCTCTTGCATCTGAAAAATGCAATGTTGTTCTTGCACAGTCTACTTGCTTCATGTGGAGCATGAACCAATAGGCTGAGGAGAAAACTTAAACAAATAGTGGTGAGGTGCAGTTTCAGTATATTTGGTGATTAAAAGAGAGACATCCCATGTCTGATGAACTTCCTTGGAGAAAGACATCCCATATCTGACGAATTTCCTTGGACAAATACAGTTTTGTATTACTTTATCAACGCTAGGAGGACAGAACACAAACTCTCAATGTGAAAAGCTGGAAGCTCTCTAGAAAGTGTGTATATGTGAAGAATAATGAAATATGGTGATGTGGATCAACTCAGGGCTTAATTTGGTCAGAAAACTGTTTTTAAAACTCTTCCTATTAAAAAAAGTCAGATTATTTTTAAGCTACTAGTTGTCAAGGATACTTGTAATATGGTTTATGTTAAATAAATGGATTCAGTAAAAAACCTCAGGATGCTGTAAAAGGGAAATATAATAAATAAACATTTAAACTATGGTCCCTATGCTCCTCCTGAGCTAAAAATCTGGATTTATCATATTAGCTATAGCTGCAGGACTCCTGACTGAATATCATATCCTCCTTTTCATATTACCCAGAATGTAGCTACAGAGAGTGTCAGACCACAGCATTCTAAATATATTGACTTTGAATATTTGAGATTGAGACTACAAAGTCTGCATTCAGTTCAGCTGCGAGAGAAGCAGAAGCCAATGATAAAACTTTCACACTTCCTGAAACCTAATCCTGCTGGGAAAGTGAAGAACATCTGTGCTTCTCATTCTGCTCACGTTATACCAAACTATGTATTCAGTATAATGCACTAAGACCGGATTTATTAATTTGTGTTTTTGCAAAGCATCAAAGTGTTATTTAAAGTAAAACTCTTAAACAAATGCATAAACCCCAGGCAACAAGGAAAAAACTGAAGTGATATCAAACTCAGTGGAAAGACCAGACAGAGTTATTTCCACACAGGATCAATGAGGACAGGTCTATTTATGTGACTCACTAAATCCTTAAATTAGGACATACCAGAAGAAACTTATATGCAAACACTATTTTATCTCAAGTCTGTGCACTGCTTGACAAAAACATATTGAAATTGTTGATCACATGCAACAGAAGTTGGCAGATATTATTGTTGCTTTAAAGCAAGCAGCGCAGAAGTGCATGAGTTATTTGGGGCACAGGAAATCTTCTCAGTTGTGCTGAACAAACACATTTTTTGCTGCTCTGAGATGTACAGTTGTCTGCCTGAGAAGGCTGAGGCACAAATGTTATGGCCACAAAGTACAAGGAAGTGCCCTGCCCATCTAAAACTTGTTATGAACCTGACTTTTGGAAACAGCATAACTGAGTTCCTTGATTTGGAAAGGACATTATATTTGCATTGTGGGGACAAATAAAGAGAAAAGGTTTTGCCATTTCTCCATAGCATGAAATACGCTTTCTGGCCTCACCTGTAAACCATACCAACAGCCACACCGGTGACATTCCTATCTTCCCTACAGAGCCAGGTGGAGATTTTCAGAGTTTCAATCTTTGTCCCCTTCTCTCCAGCATGCAGAAGGATAGTGAAGGTGTCTTCTGGATATCCCTTGACTGTGACCTGAGGAGGAACTGATGTGTGGGCATGGAGCAACACCTTCTTATTCAGGCAGATTATTCACCCTATACTCTTCTGGCCACTAAAAGCCAAGAGACTAGGCACCAGTTTTAGCTGTCACTTTTTTGCATTTTTCTTACTTAGATCATATCTCTGTTAACTCCTTCCTGTGCTTCTAGGTCAACATGCTGTTCAGATGGCTCTGACAATTTCCACGAAACTGAAAAGTTAAAAATAAAACAGAGAAACAAAAGTAGAATTGTCCACAACATGTCTTATGTTCTACATCATTGTCATTAGCAACAAAACAGTAAAAATCAACCATTTATGAGTGGAAGAGAGATTTCCCTTACTATCTAACAGCTGTGTCCCAGATCAGACAGTTTGGACTACAAAGACACATTGACCCTCAAAGTTTCTTGTGGATCACCATTTACCTAGATAAGAAGCACTAGAAAGATGCTGATGTTCTGCAGGGCAGACCTAAGCGTCCTACTACTATCATGTAGTGGGAAACATATGTCTAACCACATCTCTTCTGATATGAGAGTGAAGCTAATTTTTTATTAAGCATGACAAAATCACACTGCTGCTTAACCAGTTTGAAGAGCAAGCTTCTGTTTGCAAAGTTGCCTGTAATGCAAAATGTTTACTCCAGCCTGCAAATCTTAGTGGGTGCTTCTGAGCCAGAAACTGTCACTGCACAAACTTTACTGTAACTCCTCCCCAAAATGGGTCCTTCCTCCCATAATGGCTGCAAGGCCCTAGGCTGGCACTTGTTCACCCATAGCAGAATTTGAAACACCCTGTGGACATTGTTACAAACCTACTTTTACCTTTGCTTCCTACAGTCAGGCACAAGAGAAGTTGAGTGTCATCACAGATCACAGCTTGGTGATGATGAGAGCTACACAATCGAGACTCCCTGGTTAAGGATTTGTCTCAGCAATGCCATTAAAAACTTGCCCTCAACAGCACATTTCAGTATAAAGCATTCTTCTATCAACTAGCCAAGCTGTGTCTGAGCGATATGAAAAAACTAATATAACCACTATTCTTCTGTCACCACATCTGTATGTGGAGTAACGGATGCAGGGTGTTGCATCCATTTTAAATTTATATAAGAAAAACCTGTTCTTGTTCTGCTGTGGAAGAACAGAGCTGTCAGAAAGCAGTAGAAGAAAGAAATGAAAAATTTATTTCTATCAGAACATGAAGGGAAGAAATCACAGAACCTACCTGTTATAAATCATTGTTGTTGAT
>VWYI01044818.1:14689-40956 GCA_013399455.1 Anthoscopus minutus | reverse complement strand
GAGATGACTGCTTTGGGCACCTTTCCTTAAGCTTCACTGAAAGCAGCCTGCAACAACTTGCACAAGTGAACAGTTTGTCTGCAAAAAGAGAACTGACTTTCTAAAACCTCTAAGCATTGCCTCACTCAGCTGTCTTATGTTACAATGTAAGAGGTAACCAAAAGTATGTATTCTATTACCATGTCCATAAGCTGTTAAAACAGGTCGGGCAGTGACCCTTATCTCCTCCTCCATTCTGTGACGTGCTGGAAAATCTTGCTCACAGAATTTATCAGTATGTGCTATGGAATGAGTCTCAGCTCCTTGCAGGTCTCCTCACCCATCCTATTGACACCCTTAGACATCACCCACCCTTCAGAAGAAGGAGCCATGATATTGTCCACATAAACCCTTGCCTCAGGTATGGAAGAACAGACCTTTCTGCCTGATTTTTTTCTCTGTGCCTTGCTCTTTCAATACTAAAGGTAGAACAGTGGAAAAAAGACTATGTTACCAAATCCAACCAATTAGTTAAAAGCCTTAAAGATGCTGCTTTGAATCACCTTGCTACTTTTCATAGTTTATGTAGTTGCAGAAGATACGAAATTTCAGGAGGTCCAATGATACTCTGAGCCAATTCCCTTGCATGGTGACTATCAAATGCAACACTTACTTGTAAGTCTCTTCTTATTAGCTGTCTCCAAACTAACTCCATACAGGAAAAATTAATAAACTGACTGCAAAGAAACATTACCTAACCCATGGATTCTCAGATGAAGTTTCAGCTTGTCCATTGGTAAGAAATGCTTTTCCCTAGAGTAGTGAGCTCCTCTTTGCTGATTTCAGTTAACTGAGGCTGAATGCAAGCCTGTCTTTCTCATTATTCTAAATTATTATCAATTCTCAGTGTTTTCAAGAGCCTTACAGTTTAGCAGTACAGCAGACACTAATTTACTATCACAGCCTTTCTGATTGCTTCCTAGTGTCTTTTTCTGGTAGTGTGCATTTACAATCCAAATATCTACAATTAGTGTGATCAGATTATGTCCACAAACCACCAATTACTGGCTTGCTAGAGATGCATCAACATACACTACTTGTGTTTGCGAAGGTTGGAGGTTTTCCAGGATCACAAACACGAAACTTCAACCTTTCTCCATAGAATATTTCATCACTGTTTTCCAGCTTTTTTATTACTGATAAAAAATACCTTTCCTTGTGCCTGAGGTTAGAAAGGGAGGGAATAAATCATACTGTACAGTATTGCTACAATAGCTTTAATCTACAACTCACTAGAAAACACATTATACCCTATATTAAGACTTCTTGATTTCATCTGTTTTTAGCCTTTGTTCATGTACATGCATGCATAGAAATACACATCCCTCTTTGCTATATCTTTTATCCAGATTGACAATTTCACAGAGTTTTTTTTTCTCAGTGCCTTACAGACACTCAGCGTAGATGAAGCCTGACTTTACAGCTTTTAATACTTAAGAGGTGCTGTCACTAGGATAATCTGGGGAAAAATAGACCAACACTGTGAAATATTTTTGTGACAGACAGCAAAGCACAGATAATAAAAGCAGGAGCCCTAGCGCTATCAAGAACTATTACAGCATGGGACAGCATCTGTTTACACAGGAAATACACTTAAGTCTTTCAAAATATCTGAACTACATTGTCTTTGCACAGATGACAAATGAGAAGATACATTTCAGGACAGATCAAAGTGTGGTTTTATTTCCACCTTCTATGTGTGAACTCTCCATTTGTTTCAATTACTATTTAGGGGAACTGTTTTGCTTAGGTTACTTTTCAGATTTTAAAACTTTTTCTTCTTTCACTTGTTTCCTAAGTCTTAAGCAATGTCTTACTGGAACAGAGAGTCTTTCTTCTGTATTAATAACTGGCACAATCCCTCTTGTTTCTGGCACAAGGTGGTATAGACAGAAAATTTCAGAAATATCCAGACAAAGGGGAGAATTGAGACATACAGTGCTTAGCATGTTTTCCTTTGATGAAGTGATGGGATAAGACTGCAGCACTGGGATGGAAAGGTTAGGATAAATGTCCACATGTATCCAAACTAGGGGGGGAAAAAGCAGGTTTGTAGAGGGAGAAGACTACAGAGGGTCCCAACTTTATTTGTTGCTTTAATTTTACAGGTTTTCAAGTGGTGTGAATCTCACCTGAATTTCATGAGAGAGAAAACCCAAATGCAGTTCTACACAGGAGGTGCCAACTTTGAAATAAATACTCTCAGGAGTTTCATGGAGATCAAAACTGTTTATTTCTGCACAGTCTGTTGGAGCAAGCTTCAGAACAACACAAGCTTCAAAACAACCCTGTTTTCATTTTTTCCCTTGCTATTTTCTCATGATGCAAAGTCACAGAATCACAGAATGCTTTGGGCTGAAGGGTGCCTTGAAGTCCTCTTTGGTTCCGACACTCCTGCCATGGAAAGTAATCATAATAACTTTGAGGAACAGTGTTGTTCACTCTCAAAATCAGTGCTGTCTGTAAACTCAGGAAAAAATTTACAGAACTTTTGACCACAAGATAATCTAACTCATTATGATTTTACTTGATGTCCATTGCAATGAAACTAGAATAACTCATCTCTCAAAAAAAAAAGGCAACAAAAGTACTTTCAAATTAATATACCATGCCACCTAGTTCTGAGAATATTTTCACTTTATCATCCAAAATCTGGGAGTTAAATAAGCTTATCTTCTGCAAGTGGTAAACTTACAGTAAGTGCAACACGTGATCAAGAGGTTTTAGAACCACAAACTGAGTTGAATCAAATATATAAACAAAATATGTCATTCACTGGAATATGGTTTGCAAAGAGGTGCAAGGTCTATGAGAAGAAAAGGAAGTAAAGTAAAATTTAATTAACCATCAATTTGCAGATTTTACATGTGAGGTGGAAAAAAAAAGCAAACATTTTTCACTATTTTGCTTTTCATGAAGATGTTTAGTTTGGTTTTTTTCCACAATAGGAATTAAACCCATTCAAATGCAGAGATAAATTTAGAGCTAACATTGCTCCCCTGCTCAAATCTTGTCACAGAGAACTTCCCTATGGAGAACTGCATGAGGTATCCACTGCCAGCATATTCTCCTGCAGCTGCAGCTTCTGTGCACATATTGCAGCCGAGCTTGTTGTCTGCTTCTTATCTACATAATTCTTTGAATCTCAGTCATTTCAGAGAACATTGTTGCTGTTTTTTGTTCTTTAAGATTATATTTTCGTCTAAGCTTTTTAATAAAAGACTTTTGGTTGAATCTCCCTTTTTTGACTTAGTGATAATTTCATAAAAAACAGTTTACATAAAGAAATAATTGATCTGTGTTGGAAGGAGATAAAAATGTATACTTAAATTTAGCAAATAACATAATATTGACAGATTTTGTCAATGAAAATCCTGGATTTTATATCACTTACATCTGCTTTTCATTTCCATTTCCTTGTGAAATCTCTTGCTGAGAGATTTCATGTCAGCAGTGATAGCTGCCACAGTGAAACCAAAATAGTGAAAACAAACCAATGGCACTTTGTGGCTGGAACTACCAAGAGGGGAAAAAAGTGAAAATTTTCATTAGCAAAGCAACTGAAAACAGAGCTTTCACAACCTCTTTTTTTTTTTTTTTTTGAAAAGTTGTCCTCTAAATGATGAAAAATATTTTGGCCAAAACTTGTTCTAACTGTTCCCTAAATGTATTTTCTAAAAAGAGAAATTGCATTTAATGGAATAACTTACCCACTAACAAATAAAAATCTTTTATATTATTAAGTTCCTGACAGATGTGAGCTTGAATGCTTTGCTCAAAGCAATACAAGAAGCATTTAGCACTTTTGTAGGTCAGACTAGGGACTCTTGGGTGCCAGTGGTGATGACCAAATCCATTCTGTTTTTGTAGTCCAGAGTCTTTACTCTGCATTCACAGTAAGAGATGCTATATAATATCTCCATAGAAGAAGCTATAAATCAATTCTAAGAAAGCAACATGAATCAGCAAAACTTCTAAAGAAGTATTTTGCTTAAAATTCCCTTTATGTCACCAATTTGTTTTCTTTCATTACTTAAATGCTATTTATTTTGTAAATATGACTGAATGAAAAATTTCACCTATTATGGTATCCTTAAACACTGTATGGCATTTACAATTATTCAGACTAACAAAAAGAATTTCAATTCACACTGGAAGCTTGACCTTCTAAGTAGCCAACAATATTAACTTTTCTCATTCCAACCAATTCTTTCATTACTAGACTCAATGTAAAAGCATCATCAACAGAAAAAAATATTTTTGTAATGCTGATTTCCTTGAAATATAAATAAATTTGATCGAGGAACAGTGTTTTAAAGCTATGGGAAATTTAACACAGTAGGATGTTAGTTTATGATGCTCTTTACCAAAGGAAAGAAGATACTCTATTTATAAATTGAATCATAGAATCATTGAAGTCGGAAGATCATCCAGTCCAACTGTCAACCCAGCACTACCACTGTAACCTCTAACCACCAAACCACATTACCCAGCACCAGATTCAGACATCTCTTGAATTTTTAAATTGCTCATTGCAAAGAAATTTTGTATTTATCTTTTAATATTTTAGGCAATGAAACTATCCACAAAATGTTGTGTTATGGATAAGTAGAATCACTAAAAGAACATGGATAGGATAGGGCTGCTGGAGAACAGTTAAACAGAACTAAAAGCTTCAAATTTACGATTGTTCCTTTTGTTTACACATCTGTGCCGCAGCCTTTCTAATGCAACTTTTATTTTCAGGATACCACCAGCTGACTAGAGTTGCTTTATGGAGCATACAAAGGGGATTCAGGCCAAGCACAAATTATTCAGGAAAATAATTGACACTGAGCATCCAGACCGCAGGCAGCACCATTTCAAAGGCTTGCTCTTATCTATCCAAGTGACACTCCCCTTAATTCCAAGGATAATCTTAAAATCCATCATGATCTTGCTGAAGGAGATGCCTGAAGGCCATCTGGGGTTTCAAGGACCAGTAAGGACTTTCTGTTCAAGGAGTCTGAATGAATAAACCACCCCTTAGGCATTTTTCTCTGAATTATATTTAGAGGTCCCAATGAAGGGGAAAGTTAGTGTGGGAAAACTGAGATAAATATTCTCATGTACAAAATCCATAGCTAGGATCAGCTGATAACTCTTAAGGTAAATCACAACCATTTATCTAGTCACATTACTAGTATCAAATGCAAGCTGCATGGAGGTTCCTGGTCCCACACTGACCAGTCAAGAAGCAGTTCTGTCTGTCTCTCAGGGTTGGTCCAGCCAAGATCTGCCATCCACTCACTACTTTGTTTTCACTGTAGCAGCTGTCATTTCAGCAATAGATTCCACAAACAAATGGAAAGAAAAGTAGATGCAAGTGGAATAAAAAGTCCTGGATATCACTCATTTGTCTTTCCTAAAATGGATCATTTAAAATCCCTCTTTATAATGCATCATCACTAACACATTAAATGTGCAGATTTTTACATGGTCAGTTTCTACACATGAAATGTGTGAGTTTTAAAGCCAAAGCAGTCTCACAGAAAGGGCTGTAAAGCATTGGAACAAACTGCCCAGGGAAGTGGCTAAATGAGCATACATGAAGGTATTTAGAAGATGTGTGGATGTGGCATTTGTGGAAATGCCTTAGCAGTGGACTCGGCAGCACCAGATCTACAGCTGGATTCAATGATCTTAAAGATCTTTTCCCATCTAAATAATTTTTTTTCTATGATTTGGGCAAGCCTCTTGCATACAATTATCCAGAAAATCTCACCTAATCAGGGATGGTTTTATTATACACATCTAATAATATGACAACTTCTGTAAAGAAAATTTACTAATGTGTATCTTGACCTGTAAAATCTGGCAAGTTAAGCCTTTACTAGTAATTCGCAACAAATCAGAAAACCTAGTGTAAGATCATCACTCTTCTATAATTTAATCAGCAAGGAAAATAGGCATGAATCTCTGGGTTGTGTACTTCAGGAAGATTCTGGGGATTTGACTAGATCATAAATACATCATAATCTTATTTGTTACACAATTTGAGATCAAGTTCATACCCAAATTTGCTACAAAGAAAGAGAGTAAAGGGAGGAGCAACAGCTTTTCTGAAGATTTTTTTTTAATGAAAAATTTTGAAAACAGTTCCAGAACATCAGTTAGTTACTTTGGATTAATACATGCTGTGACACACTTGTCCTGAATAAGCTACATACTTTTCTTTCTTTTCTCCATTACTTTTAATATTAGATGGAAGAAATGGAAACTTTCATTTGATTTTCAAGAACCTTAAAGACAAAACACTTACCTTATACTAAACTTAACCAGACAAAAAGTAACAAAAGACAATACACTTAAAAAGGAGCTACTGAGTGTAAAGGGACTAAAAAAGTGAGAGATGAAGATTTTTTTCTTGTGCATAGTAATTTACTCACATTCACTTCAACATTTCTGTAGTTTGGGGTCACAGCAGTGTTGCTCAGAGACACCAGCCTTTTAACCTCATCAACCATATGCAACAATAAACTCAATATGTTTGTTATTACCATTATTGTTTTAAGAAGAGTCCCTCTCCAAAACTATACATGAGTGTTGAGCTAAATAATTAAGTATTTTATCAAGCACTTTGAAATATTTATGAAGTAACAACTCATTTGCCCTCTTCTGCTAATTCATCTCTGACTAACAGCTCACTCCAAGACTTACACCATTATTTCCTACCTCTTAATGGTATCAAATCAGTGTCTTTCTTAGCTGTGTCAACCTCCTTATTCTACTTTTGTCTTGCACACAGCACAGCGTAATGAAACCGTGACCTGTCCTGTGGTTGTTTACAAAACAGAAAATTAACACAACCAAAAATATATCTGCACATTTGTGCATAGGATTTCATAGGGTTTCATGTGGATACAAGTTTGCTCTTGCATTCTTTTCAATAGCACTGTTGGCTTGCACTCATGTCACCATGAGCACCAGGTATTCCTCAATTTGAACAGAGGAAAACCTTTAGGAAAGTTCCTGAAAAATCACTGAACAGACCTTTCCCACCAGACTTCCTTCTACAGTGAGTAGCAATGAGAAAGCATTTTTGCTTTCCCATCTGCAGGAGGGTAAGGGGTGGGAAGGATGCACAGCACAGTGTACAAGCTCCCAGTGCTAGGAAAAGAGGCAGAGCTGAAATGGTTTCAGGCAGGTTTCAGAAATTAGCCTTAAGTGCTAGACACCGCATCAGATTTTAACAAACTTGTCAGACAAAGAATAGTGAAAATACTAGAGGAAATCAGAACAACTGGCCTCCTGAGCTGGCAGATGGGGACAGGGAGCAGAATAGTCCCACTGTAATCCAAGTGAAAGCAGTTAGTGACCTGCTGAACCACAAAGATGCTCCCAAGCTTGTGGGACCAGATCCTAGGGTGATGAGAGAACTGGCAGAGAGTCTCACCAAGGCGCTCTCCATCATGTACCAACAGTCCTGTCTCACTGGGGAGGTCCCAGATGGCTGGAGGTTGGCCAACGTGACACCCATCCACAAGGGGGGCAGGAAGATCCAGGACACTACAGGCCTGTCAGCCTGACCTTGCAATGTTGTTGAACAGATCATCTTGAGTGCCACCACACAACACCTACAGGACATCTGAGAGATCAGATTCAGCAAGCAATCCTAAAGATTACAAGATCCTAAATCCAGAAATCCATGGATTTAGGAGTGACAGGTCCTGCCTGACTGATCTGCTCTCCTTTTATGACTAGGTGACCCACCTGGTGGATGAGGGGAAGGCTGTGGATGTTGTGCACTTGACCTTCAGCAAGGCCTTTTGACACTCTCTCCCACAGCAGCCCATGAAAAGCTGGCAGCCCATGGCTTGGACAAGAGCACTCTGTGCCAGGCCCAGGGAGTGGTGGTGAACAGTGCTGCATCCATCTGGTGGCCAGTCACCAGTGGTGTCTCCTGGGGATGAGCTGATCAGAAAATTTACAGATTACACCAAGTTGAGAGTGACTATTGGTCTGCTAGAGGGTTGGAGACCTCTGCAGAGGGACCTGGACAGGCTGGATCAATGGGCCTAATCCAATGATAGGAGGAGGTTTAGCAAGGCCAAGTGCTGATCCTGCCATTGGGTCACAATAACTCCAGGCAGCACTACAGGCTGGGGACAGAGCGGCAGGATAGCAGCCATGCAGAAAGGAGCCTGGGGGTAAAGATTCAGGGCAGACTAAACACGAGCCATTGAGTGCCCAGGTGACCAAGAAGACCAATGGTACGTGGCCTGCAGCAGCAATAGTGTGGCCAGCAGGAGCAGGGCAGGGATTGTCACTGATGAGTACCTGTACTTGGCACTGATGAGGCCACACTTAGGATTCTGTGTCAAATTCTGGACCCCCCATTTTAGGAGGATGTTGAGATGCTGGAGCATGCCCAGAGGAGGACAACAAGGCAGGTGAAGGGTTTAGAACACAAGTCCTGTGAGAAGTGGCTGAGGGACATGGGGGTATTTAACCTGGAGAAAAGGAGATTCAAGGGTGGTCTTTATCACTCTCCTCAACTGCCTGAGAAGAGGCTGTAGCTGGGTGAGGTCAATCTCTTCTCCCAGTGTCAGGACAGGAGGACACAGCCTTTCCCACTAGCCTTCTATGCCAGGGGAAGTTTTGGCTGGACTTTAAGAAGAAGTTCTTCACAGGAAGAGCGACTGGACATTGGAATGAGCTCCCCAGGGAGATGGTGGAGTCACTGTCCTCAGAGGTGTTTAAGAAAAGAGTGGATGCAGCACTCAGTGCCCGGTCTGGCTGACACAGTGGTGTTAGGTCATAGGATGGACCTATAGATGATCTATAGGACCTATAGATGGTCATAGATGATCCCAAACATTTTTTTCAATTTAGTTAATTCTGTGATTCTGTGATCTTAATGTACTGCTGACCATACTAAGACCTCCTTCCTGGAATAAGTCCTCTCCCAAAAGCAGAAAAACCCCAAGTTCTGATTCAGACAGGGCAGAATTATTCAGACTGGTAATTTGCATTTATCTGGGAGTGCCAGTGTCTTGTGCTTTATGTCACTTTCTTAGGTGTTTTCTTAGACTTAGATCACAAATAGGTAACTGGGCCTACACAAAATCCTACATGGCTAGCAGTAGGAACCAGATCCTATTTCAGTAGAATTTCTGGAAGGAAGCGTCACTGGCCTTGACTGAATAAGAATCAGCCAAGAGAGATGCAAAGCTTATTTATTACTTTTAAGTTAAAGCAATACAGTTGCTTCGATTCTAGCATTCTGTGACAAAAACATAAGGAATGAACTTTAAAAAATCATTGCTACATCTCAGGCAGTAAAAGTGCCATAAGGACTCACACTATGTCTTCTTTATTGTAAGCCAGCTGTACTCTCTTACCACCTCACAGCTGATAAAAGCCCATTCTCTAAGAAAATGCTGTTGTCAGTGTTGATGGTTGCAAAATACTCCAAAGCAATTTTCTTTTCAAAAGCATGAATCAAATGACTTTCACTTCTGTGCATGAAACATTCAAAATTTTATAGAAAAACTGTGGTGACGCAGTAGTCTTTTTCACATTTTTCCCCATTTTGACAGTTCTTTTCATTGTACTGAAAGAAGTTCAAAGCTTTGGCTTTCTAGTAACACAAAAATTAGGGCTCCTATACATTGACGATCATATAAAAATTCCTACTGAATTTTAAAAGAATCTTAATTAAAAGGTAAGAAAGGAAAATGCTTTTAGCAAAGAATATGACTAAGAACTTTCCACCTCACTTTTTTAGTCTATAACTTGGGCTTTCATATCCACATGGAGGGTCTAAAAATGCTACCCATACCTGAAATGAAAATACATTCTGATTACTTAGTTGTCATGAGAAAAGCCACACACATTTGTGTTTGGACAGGCAGGACAGCCACAGGAGCCCACAGGTTTTCATGTGTGATCAGAAGTGTGCCCACAAGACAGGGAATGAAAAGGAGTCTGACTTGTAAGGACCTACTGATATATGTTCAAAAAGTTTTAAAGGCTAAGATAAAGCTACTTGAAAGACTGCAACTGAAAGGACACATTTCATAAGGGAAGGATATGAGCAATTTATTGAAGAAACCACAAAGAATGTTTTTCATATCTTCTAAATGCTTTAGAAAGTTATGCAAATGAATTTTTGTTCATAATGCCTTTGCTCAGAATGGTTATGAAAGAAATAAATTGTCAGAACTCTTTGACCATTGACCTAAATCAGCATACTGCTTTGTTCAGATTCAGTCAACAGTCATCAGTCCTACCACACACTGGGATTACACTAAATGAATAAAGTGGGCAAACAGGGCATGGCACATCCAGCTGGGACATGATGGGGCGGTTTGTGCAGGCAGCATGAGCAGGACAGGCACTGAGGCACTGCTAGCTCAAGCACTTAGCTCAGCTTATGGTCATCATCCTCACCAAGAGAGCTCAGGTATGGTGTCCACTTGGAAAAAAGCTACTTCCTCTGTGTGTACCACAAAGGATGTCGTCATCCGGATGGAGCACCTGCAAAAGTTTGCCATGGTCCAGACCTCAGGCTGCGGGGAGTGCCAGAGCCTGGTACTGCTGCTGGAGGGCAGCAGGGAGGGTAGCTCTTTGAGGCGCAGTGATCTGTTCAGCCTAGTGGTAAAGCTGACACATGAAGCATTAAGGACCCTGAGGAAGAGATTGACAGGTAGAACCACACTCTGCCATGCCTCAGAGAAACAGCCCTGACATCCACTTCACAAGAAGCCAAGGATCCCCCACCCTCTCACCACCAGCCAGAAGGAAGGAACCTTAGAGATCGAGGGGAGTAAAATGAGTTTCTGCTTGGGGTAGCAGGTGGAACCCCTCCTGACCTGCCTCACCTCCTAAGTGCCTGTATGCAATAGGTACGAGGCCCTGGTATCTCAGAACCAGGAAAACAAGGATCAGAGAAATGAGAATGTGAGGATCAGAGAAGGTCCATCCAGGTTGATCCCTGCATCACCACCTCCTCAGTTAAGAAAAAGAAGGGTAGTAGTGTTGGGTGACTCCCTCTTGAGAGGAATAGAGGGCCTGATATTCCAAAGGGATCCAGTCCAATAGGGAGGTATGTTGGCTCTCTGGCACCTGGATAAGGGACATCACCAACAAACCTCCCAGCCTGGTGCAGCCCACTCATGATTACCCACTGCTGGTTTTCCAGGTGGGTAAATGACCAACAAGGGTGCAGATGATCAAAAGAACCCTCAGGGCATTGAGGCAGCTGATCAAGGGGTCTGGAGCTACAGCTGTGCTCTCTTCTATCCTGCCAGTTTCCAGAGTTGATGGGGTAAGGAACAGGAAAACCAGGCAGATGAGCACCTGGTTTTGAAACTGGTGTTACCAGCAGAATTCTGAGTATTTTATCACAAGCCAATTTATACGACACTGAGCCTGCTGGCAATAAATGGGATCCACCTGCCTTAAGGAGGGAGTCTTGACTCAGGATTTAGCAGGATCATGGAGCTGTAGACTAGATTAGAAGGCGGATGTGGATGTAGCCAGGCTTGACAGAGGTAAGGTTACAAAGACATGGCAGGATACCTCACATGACTGGAATGTTGTCATGGAGGGCAGGACCACACCTTAGTTAGCAAAGACAGACCAGGAAGATGCATTGGTGGAGCTTCCCTCTGTGTGAGGAAACACTTGGAATGCATGGAGCTCTGTCTGGGGTGGATGATGAGAGAATCGAGAGGTTATGAGCCAGGACAAAAGGGAAGTCTAGGATGACTTTGTTGTGGCTGCAGGCCACCGGATCAGGATAACTTCTACAGCCTCTAAGTCACAGGTTCTTGTGAGGGACTTTAACTTCCCTGACATCTGTTAGAAGCAACACAACAAAGCACAAACAGTTCAGGAGGTCTCTGGAAAGCATTGATGACAACTACTGACACAGGTAGCAGAAGATCCCACAAGGAATGGTGTGCTGGTCAAGGAATGATTTGCTGCTCCACCTCATAACAACAAACAGGGGAGGCCCTCATTGGAGACATGAAGGTTGGGGGTAGCTTTAGCTGTAGTGACCGTGAGATTGTGGAGTTCACTGTTGGGCAAAGAGGAAGGAGGACAACAAGCAATCATGGACTTCAGGAGAGCTAATGTTAGCCTCTTTAGGGATCTTCTTGGAAGTGTTCCACAGGAACAGGCCATGCAGGGAAGAGACGCCCAACAGAGACAGCTGATATTCCAAGAGTTATTTCCTCCATACTGAAGAACAATACGTCTTGACTTCAGCAAGGCATTAGACATTGTCTCACCCAACATCCTCATATGGAAACTCAGGACATTTGGATCAGATGAGTGGAAAGTGAGAGTGATGGAGACCCCGCTAAATAGCAGATCCTAGAGTACCCTAATCAATGGCACAGTGTCAGGTTGGACGCCTGTCATTTCTGGTGTCATCAAGGTTCCATACTGGGCCCAGTGTTGTTTAACTTACTCACCAATGACTTGGATGAAAGGGCATATGCCTCCTTAGCAAGTTCAGTGATGACACAAAGTTCAGAGCAGTGGCCAATACCCCAGCGGGCTGTACAGCCCTTCAGAAAAGCCTTAACAGGCTGGAGGGATGGGAAGAGAAGAAATGTCTGAAATTCAACAGAGGCAAGTGCATGATCATGCACCTGGGGAGGAACAGCCCTTCAGAAAACAGCAGAGGCTGGGGGTGACCTGCTGGAGAGCAGCTCTGTGGAGAAGGAGCTGGGGTCCTGGTGGACAACAAGCTGTCCATGAGCCAGCAGTGAGTGCTGGGGCCAAGAAGGCCAAAGGGGTCCTGGGGTGCATTAGGAAGAGCATTGCCAGCAGGTCAAGGGAGGTGATCCTGTCCCTGAGGAGGCACATCTGGAGTGCTGTGTCCAGTTCTGGGCTCCTCAGGACAAGAGAGACAGGAGGTTCCTGAAGGAAAGGCATCAAGAGTATGGAGCCAGGCTCTTCTCAATGGTGCAGCAACAGCACAAGGAGAAACGGGCAGAAACTGATACACAGCTCAGGGAAAAACTTTTTTCTTGTGTGACTGAGCACTGGAACAGGCTGCTCAGAGACGCGCAATCTCCCTCACTGGACATAATCTAGAAACATCCGGACACAACCCTGTGCCATGCACTCTAGGATGACCTGGCTTGCACAGGGAGGTTGGACCAGATAACCCACTCTAGTCCCTTCCAACCTTACCCAGTCCATGCTTCCATTTGGAAATAAAACAATACAAGTCCTTATGGATATAATGAAGTAGCTGGAAAAGTAAACTATACTACACCCTAGTCATTAAAACACTATTAAAATCTTTGCATTTCTAAACTATTTCCCCCTCCTTTATCTCTCAGTGGCTTAAAACCAGCTTCACAACATTTTGGCAATTTGAACCATGTCTAAAACTCTGAAATGTGACAACGTTGGCAAAAGTAGTAGGGCTGGACTCCCATCAGTTCACTACCACATGAGGCAGAAAACAGGTTTTTTTACTATCCATATTCTCTAATGCACAGGTGTGTCAATTAACTTTTCAGCAGCAGCATAATCTTCACTCCCTTTTCTATTGTAGGCCTCCTTCTAGCTTTTGCTAACAGGGCTGCAGTGTCTTTAGAGGCAAGTGCAATTCCATCCACGTTCTCTCTCTGACTTTCTGTCTGAATCCCTCTCTCAGCAGCTAACCTACTGCTTTCCAGCTGGTGGGCAATTGCAATCTAGTATTTTCTCTGTTTAACCCACTGCTGTGAGAGGGCTACCTTTCATGTATTAGATCCTTCCTCTCCCAGGTCCTGTTATACATACAAGGACTCTGAGGTTACTAGTTTCTGTGTAGAAGTGAAAATTAGATGGAAAATGCTACAAGCATGCCTTATACAGCTAGGCTGTGTGACTACTGTTTATCAGTCTGGTTGAAGTGTGTCAATGCAAACACAAAAGGTCATCCCTATTTCACCTCTCTGCACAATGGTTATCTCTTCCTATAGTGCAAGTTATCAGATACAGGTACTGAGCCCTGGGAAAGGCACCTATTCCTTCATCTCAAGGAAGAGAAGACAGGCCTACCATCACCAGCCATATCTACCCCCACTTTGTGACTGCAGAATGGACTGGAGAAGCATGCTCCCTGCAAAGCTTTCCCATGCAGAAAGGATGCACCTGGAGACATCTATATCCATGAGGAAACTCATTATAGGCATTCAGATCAGTCTGTTCTGATTTCCCTAGTGAGAAAATGGCTTAAAGTAAGGGGATGCTATCACAGAACAATGATACTAAGAACAGTATGTGGTGGAAGAAATGTGTTCAGGATATGAGCAATGTTTAGCAAAAGCTGCAGGAGACTATTTCACTGTGGAATGGAAACTTGGCTCCCTGTAACAGCTTTGCAGCACAGACCAAAAAATCAGTGCATCCAAACTGCATGAAACTACACTTAAGGATAAACAGAAGAATATTCTTGGTTTAAAAAAACACAAAGGTTAAAGATGCAAGATATTGAATCAATTGCACTCCAACCTAAAGAGAGGTAGAGGTAGAATGAAGGAAGAGAAATGGGCTTAAATTCAGAGACTCTTCCTTGCTCTGAACTTTTATTGCTCATTTCATTCTGTCCAAAATGAGAGGAAATGCTACCATGTTTTTTGACAATTTTCCACTGGACAAAGTAGCTTTGGGGCACAGAATAATAAGCAAAGCTGTTTTTAGGGAATATATTCTCACTTTCTATTCTAATGTACAAGATGTTAAGCAGATTTGTCCGCAACCAGGTATCTCTGGCTCAAATCAAATCTGAAACTCAAATTTGGCTGAACAAAAGTAAAATCTTAGATATTCTGTGTAATCTGAAGATGTTAGAGTAAAAAAAGCAACAAGAAAACCAGCACTTGTATTTCCAAACAGCCTCAAGAATTTAGGAGCTATCCTTTCAGTCTGAATATTTTCTAAGAAGACAGCAAAAGAGGGAAAGCAGACGGTAGCAACGGAATGCCCTGGAGTCCCACGTGTTGCTATGTTTCCTACACGGGTCCTTTTGAATGTGGTCAGACAACAGAACAGGAAATGGAGACTGGGCAGTCCCATGGGTCAAGGTGCAGAGTATTGACATCACAAGTTCAGGAAGTGTGCTCTGATCAGAAGACAACCCAGAGAGAGCAACAAGCAGTGATTTTCCAGCCACACTCAGCTCCCTCAGTGAGTTTCTTAATAGGTCTTACCAGGAACTTGGTTACAGACAAACTTAATCTCCATCAGCTTCCTGCTTTTGAAAACCTCTCCATAAATTCAGTATTTGTTCTATAGCTTGCAACATTACTTCTTTTGCTTTTTTAACATTACAGTGTAGGCAGTTTTCAGATCATTCTCTATAATGCTTCACGGTTTTTTACAGGGCCCTTAGTTTCTGGTCAGCTTTCTAGATAGTGGAGATAAATGGATAAAGAAAATGCAAGTATAATTTTGCTGAAAATTGGTTATGTTCTGAATAGCCAGCCCTAATTAAATAATTTTGTTTTAATATAGGTCACTTGCAAAACCTTTCTGTTTTGTTCTTTCTAACAAAGGTTTGGCTCATACAATTTTATTTGTCTAGTTCCAAGTGAAAATCCCTTTCAAAGAAATGTATTGATAAAGAAAAAAAAATCCCCTAGTTCCACGATCAGTATGGTTTTTGCTGAGAATTGTCAACACAGCTGCAGAGTTATGTCAGGTCAGTGCTTTAAAAAGACAGGTCTTCAAAAACATCTTTCTCTGGGGAAGAACATAGGCTAAACAGCAATTTGACTTTACCAGCTCAAGAGTGAAGCAATGTAAATATCCAACCCAACTGCTTGTGGATAGGGGAACAAGAAAAAAAAATTGCTAACAGCGTTCAGGATTTAAGTATAATGGGTTTTGAAAGATCTAATCCTACTATCCCTTACTGCAGTAAATTACACACCAAATCTAATAGACATCAGAACAGCCTTTTACTTTGAATGGCAATACTTCCACCCACACTTTGAAGTTTAGCAGGTGCTCACAGTGCTTAGTCAAGGGCCAGACATCACTGTCCAGCATGTAGCATCCCATAGCCTACATTACATAGCTGCAACATTTTGGTCCAGCTAACTGCATCCTCTTAACACTAAGTCTGTCAATTTCTACTTCAGCCTATCTGGCCTCACAACACAGGACAGTGTCTTCCTATTTCCTCTGCCAATGAAGAACATTCACCATGGTGATGATTTTTCAACAGAAAAGGCTGCAGAACTAATATAACACTTGTGTCTTATGGTGGTACAGGAATCTATCAGAGCCCATTCCTCTGGCAGGTGGCACTGATTTGGAACAGCAGTGTGGAAATCAATACACTTCCCTGTCTCCAGCTTAATCAACATTGCTTGGTGATAAAACAAATACTTCTTTATCACAGCCTGAGCTAGACTCTCTTCTGCTTCTTCATCTCCGCATACAGTAGGAAAATAGAGAGAAAAAACCCTACAATTATAAATCTTCTGCAAAGAAATATCTTCATATCTTAACTTGCCTTCCCTACTCTCTAAGCATCTTAAATAGCTGCAGTAATCACTGAATTATATTCACATACACTGCAGGGAAATACTCAGCCAAAGTGGCAGAGATGCAGCAATACAATCAAGCTATATCCCAATGGGATAAGAGCAGCTTCAAGAAGAGACAGTGGCTCTGTTGGCTAGTCCTACCATGCTAATGATTCAGTCAAATTTTCAGACACCTCTACTCATTTAGAAGGTGTGGAGACATTTGCTCTCTTTTTTTTTTCTTCTTCGCCACTGAATTTGAGGCAGACAAGTTATTATAAGTCGCAAAGGGCTTATCTACTAGCTAAATTTTTCAGCTGATGCTTATGGACTGTGAAAATTAGATCGTTCCAGTCTGCAAGCAGTGCACAGGAGTGGTCCCTTCTGTTTGAGTCTGGATGTCATTAGCACATGAGCTGCACCAGCACTGTGTTTTCTGAAGACCAGCTGCCTACTTAGCTGCCGGCTTTAAGATAACTGGTTTTCCATGGCTGGAAATCCCAGGTATAACTACCATCAGTGGTAACAAGATCCACATAGTCTGCATATTTGCATCCTAGAAGTGTATGTCATAATTAAACAAGACAAAGGGTGACTTTCTTAGTATCACACACAACAATAGAAACATTTTCACAAGCAAATGTTACCACACATCTTTTACAGAGGTACTTTTAATAATATAAAAAGGAAAATATTTCTGATTAAATCCTCCACTCCTTAAGCAACCAAACATAATGGCTATCTGTAAGGGAAAGTTTGAGGATCCGAAATGATTCTGAACTAAGACTTGCAGAGTTGCTGGGGAAAAGAACTTGAAAATCTGGTCTCTTAACTGCAAGTATTTTTTGCAGCAGAAACATCTAATGACACAGCAAACTGCCCTCACATGTGAAGTCCCACTGGTATCAACCACATCATGTAGCAGTGAATACCCAACACTGATTTAGATATTCTGACTTTAAATCATCATCTCCCTAGGCTCAGAAATGTGCTTGGGAGAACCCCAGCCACCTATCCACTGCAAGAAGCATGCATCAAATAGTTCATGAGTTGTCAGGGACCAGGCCCAAGATGAGAGAGATGTGCTTGTTCTTTCTGCAGTCATCTTTTTCTGAGCGGATTCTGCCAGACTTCTCAAGGTCTGTCTCTGCAGGCAACTTCTGAAAAGCCCCAAGAGTCCACACAGTGCGATGGAAGTAACAGAGCCTGAGCTTTTCTTTCCAGCTGTGTGATTACAAGAATAAGATGGAACCACTGCTGTCAATTATTTCTAGCTTGGGTAAGGAAGGATCTGGTAGAACTAATCTGAGTCAATCTCTTCCACCTCTCCTGTCTTGAACTGTTTCCTAATAGGCTAACTAGCCATCCTAAAGTAATGGACATTCCCATCGTTTTCTCAGTTTATTAGCTTTGGATAAGTTATACTATTTACCCACAGCATTGAATCAGGGCTTAATATTTTTTGTAGCATATACATTTATCAGGTATTTCAAAAAGTCAAAAGTAGAGTCCCATAGCCTTCAAAAGTTAGAGGAATAAAGAAAAAAGGGTAAGATTATAAACACAAATACAGATATTGAAGTCTGATCCTCATAAATACCTGAGGTCCATGACAAACCTGGCAGAGTCATATCCTGTGCACTTCTCAGGCTAATGAGTTATGACAACATAACAGCATCTTTTAAAAATCTCTGATGAGATTTAGAGCAGAGTAATTTTGTGAGTTGGGACACAACTCTTATAATCAAACCTCTAAAACTTAGTGTGAGAACTTCACAAAAATCCCTCCATCCTGAATGGCAATACTATGTATAGATTAAAAGCTTTATAACAACATTGACAAATGCATTTCAATCTTTACACATATAGCAGCAGTCACAAATATTTTGCATGTATGTAGGTAGTCACATCCAAGGATATGTTCTGTAATCACTTGGTCAATGTTTCTGAGCAAGGCTCTGAGTTCTTAGGCAGCTGCATTTGGCAGCTACACTAAATACTGGGATTCTCAGGCAGCTTCAAGAGTTTTTGGTTTATTTCTCTTGTAAGAGCTCTCTGCATTCAGTCACAGCTTTATATTAGCATTTGTACACCATAGTCATTAAGCATGGTATTTGTAGCTATCCTTCGAAATAGACACAAATCTCTTTTAAAACCCGGCTTAAAAAAACCCAATGGTTGCCAAATTGCTTATTAAAGCTACATTTCACTATAGCTGTTTTGAGAAGACATTTAGAAAGAGGTAGGTTCAAAGATCTGTGCTCATACAAAGCCTGTTCCCCACAACAACAGCCAATTCTGCCAACAGAGAAAATCTAAGGACGTGGTAGCTCAGACAGTAGAACTACCTTGTGTGCACAAAACACAGCAGAGACATTCCAGACCTCAGGAGTACTCCTAAGACTCACAGTAGCCCTTAGCAAAGACAAAGACTTCTTCTGCTGGAAGACCTAACCCTGAAACAATTCACTATAATCTGCCTTCCCTTTGGACTTTCACAATGGATATATTACTACAATGAGAAAATGTAGCGCATTGGCAGACCTATTTTTTGGCCAGGCTTCTGAGCAGAGACAGAGAAATAAATAAAAAAATAATGGTTGGAGTTGGAGGAACTAATCTAATGTTGCAACGCTCAACAGCTTAGGCTCTTTGTCTCCATGCACAAGAAAGAACACAATAATGGCCATGGTAGCCTGGACTCAGGGCTGACTTCATCCCAAAGCTCTCCATCCCAAAGCATATATTGCAGATACTCAGCTCATTCAGAGGACAGAACAGAGCATCAGAGACTGAGCCCATCTGTCCCTCTGACTCTGAGGAGCCCTGGCTGCTGTCTCAGGTACACAGAGCTGAACATATGTCCCTTTTCCCTGTCTGTCTTAGGAGTGACTAAGCTTAGTGAGAAACGAGGAAATATCACACTTCCCACAGAGCTGAATGACAGGAGGATCCAGCCCTTTAATTGCACCAGATTGTGATGAGCTTTAAGGCAACATCTTGGCAAATGTTAAAAGCATTGCCAAGATGGTGGTGCCTGTGGACCAGGATTTAAGAGAAAACAGGGTATGGGAGAAAGGACAACCTGCAAAGGGTTGTCATGATGTCAGGATGACATGCTTCTCCAGTAGCCCAAAGCAGAGTTTGAACTTGCTTTGAAATCAGGTGACAAACTTCACCTGGAGCATGGGATAACACCCAGGCCCCTGATGCATTACAAATTAAATCAGCAGACCTAATTGCATCATCAGGTCAGCCTATCTGGCCTTGAATGATGTTAGATACCAAGATGTCAACTTTACAGGAAGTTACCTCAGAAGCTAAGTGCTGCCTGCATCTTTCATAAGTGGACTAAGACAGGATTCCATTCTTCACACTTAACTGATTTCACCGCTGCATACAAAAACTCTCTCTTTTCCTCCACTCTGCTCCTGACCATCTTTTCTGCTAAACAGTGTCCCAAGTGTGCTTGACTTTTAATTCACGTGCCAACAATACAGCAGTATCTGATAACAAGAGAATAATCAGAAACTTACTTGAAAGAAAAATCAATTTTTCTATAAATACTATAAATACTATAAATATAAAATACTATAAAAACTATAAATACGGATTCAAATGAGATAAATATACAAATACCAAATTAATTTTATTAAGAGAAAGCATGTAGGTAAGAGCTGTATTTGTAGTCAAAGAAATTTTATGGCCCTAATAATGTATTCATGAGGTGAAAGTGAAGACACTGGCTGAACGTGACCTAAGTACTTAACTTCAACTCAGAACTGTGTAATTAACTATGTTAATTATGGTCATGCCAAAACAAGGTTAGGCACAGCTGGAGACAGAAAGTATGTTCTAGTAATTGAGAGATTATCCATCAATAAAAGACAAACAAATAAGCTCTGCCAAGTTACACTGCATGTTTCAATTTTCCATAGGTATGTTTTATTTTCCTTCAGCACAGCTGTTCCCTCTGTGGTTTTAGTTTATGAGACAAAGGCATTGCACCTTGAGAAGAAGTGCTAAGTGAAGTGAAGCTTTACTTCAAATACTGTCGCTATTCTGCCACCACACTTTTTGTTTGCTCCCATGATCTGAAGCATGCTAGTTCATTCTCAAAACAGTGCAAGAGAATGGAGAGTTAAGTTGGGACATTTCAATTTTCAAAACATGCTTGCATTTTATTTGTAACATGAAACTCAGGAGCTATATGCTATTTCCATGAAAAGAATAAGAGCGCGTTAAGTAGTATGATAATCAGTATTTCAGAGAAAAATATTTTCAAGTAGTTTTCTCTCTGTCTTAAGAGAGAAGCTTGACAATTGCAGTAGCTAATGTGCCAGTAAGACACAGCTACTAAAAGTCTGGGATTTGAGACACAAATACTTGAATAAACCTTTCTCACTACTGCAGCTCCAGTGATGGGTCTTTTTCTGAAACAGTATTCATGATCTCCATCTGCTTGGGGCAACAGCATATTCAAAGACAAGGGCAATAAGCACGAGTCATTAAGCAAATTGCTCTTGTATATATGTACACTGAACACTCACGGGCCACATTACACAGAAACAGACAACTTATCACTTGTTCTAATTCAGTGTAACATAATAGCAGAAAGATTTGTAAAGTAGTAATATCGCATTGTGAAAATCAAGTTTTAAAGAACTGGTGACAGATACATTAAATCAAAGGTAATAAATACGGGTTTTAGTTTTTAGAACTAGATACTGAATTATCTGTAATGCAGCATTTCCACCTTTCCAGAAAGAGTGTATTTAGTAATCTACCAGAGCTATGTAGAGTCCTGTCAAGACTCTTCTGAAGGAAATGCACTGTCTATTCTATGATCATAAAATCATAAAATTGTAGCACCATGTCTGAATTGGAAAGTACCCTTGAAGTTCATCTCGTCCAACCTTCCCTGCAATAAATAGGACATCTTCAATTAGATCAGGTTTCCCAAAGCCCCTTCCAATCTGACCTTGAATGTTACAAGTAATGGGGCATCTACCATCTCTCTGAGCAACCTGTTCAGGTGTTTCGCTATCCTCAGCATAAAAAATATCTTCCTTATATCTAGTCTGAATCTACATTCTTTTAGTTTAAAACAATTAACCTTTACACTATCACTACAGTCCCTACTAACACGTCTGCCCCCATCTTTCTTATTAACCCCCTTTATGTACTTGAAGACTTCTTTTGTTGTCATCTTTCTATTCCTGCTACTGATGCTCAAAGAGAGATATCCGTTTTTCAAAATGCAAATGTATGACACATACTCTGATTGATTGGTTGATGTTGCCTACAAACATCTTGGACCTTTAAGATGTCTCTTACATCAGCTAATACGTAATTTGCAAAGAGCAGCAGTGAGTGCTCTGCTCTGCACCTGTGACTGGGACTTTGGCCCAGCCTATGCACCATGCAGGAGGGCAAAGCAAGGCAGAGCAGGAAGGCATGCATATTTATGGATGCAGCAATTGAGGACAGGAAGGGGAGGCACAGTTACTGTGCAAGGCACTGTTCTTATCCAGAGCTCCTTCTGCAGTATGGCTCACCAGAAGAGTCCCATTGAGAGATGGTCCAAGAAGACTGAACCAGATGGCTTGGCAGCAGGCTGCAGTGCTGCTATCAGGAGGATACTGAGCCAGAAGTCATGTGCAAGACACAGACTGCCATAAAGGCAGCACATCTCCAGACCCTTTCCAGATAAAAAGAATTTGCACAACAGCTAGAACCTGAGACACAGACTCCCAAAACAGAAGAGGGACAATAAAATTCACATATGAGCAGCACAGTGCAGATGCTCTGAAGTACCCATGAACAAGCAGCACATACAAGGAATGCGGGAGCATGTTACTGACTTCAACACTTGCAGTGCTTCCTCATCTGCAGAAATGTCCCAGAGCAGGATAGCATGATTTGGAGGACTTACTGCTTTTCTGTTTGTTAATACAGAAGGCTGGTTAGGGTGAAACTTAGTATGAATCCCCAGACACGAAAATGTCTTAGCCGTCCTCTAGGTAAAGCAACTGAGACTGAAAGTCTATGAGTAACAGCAAGCAAATAGCACTGACCAAGGATGCTGATGAACTCCTGTGTTTGGTTCTGGGTAAAAATCTTGAAGACTGAAATTAAACTGGAAACAAATACAGTGTAGGAACAGACTGAGACCTGCCTGAGCTGAAAGGACTGAAGGATTGGAGTTGTTTAGCTTAGCAAAGCAAAGACTGGAGAGGCTATGTTCACTCTCTATAAACTGGCAGGGACTGATCATCGGGGGAAGAACAAAATTATTTGGGGAAAAGTAGAGTGTTGGCATAAGAAGTGACTCAGATTAGTTTTGAATATATTTAAGTTGGGTTTCTGAGGTTTTTCTAACAAGTGTGAAGCTTATTTAAAAGGTGAAAGAATAAAATCCAAAGATACTTTTATGCTTAGATTCAAGGAAGGTCTCAAAGTATCAAAGTTGCTTAAGATTACAACTTAAGATTACGAGACCAAGACAAAAAGGGCAAAGGCACCATCTTAATTTTACATTTCTTGTCAGGTTTCTCCATAAGTCATTATTCATCAGTAAGCAGTCATACTGCACACTTTTTCAAAGTTCCTGCTTACTTATGGCTACTTAATACCTGAAAAATGTGTAAACACAATAAACAGAAATCAGTGTGATGGATATAGTCAGTGTAATGTGACAGTCAGAAAGGGACCAGTGACCAAGAGCATAGTTACTATAGTTACTAATTCCATGAATGCTCTAATTTTCATTTTTAAAAGTTACGCTCTTTCCTTTTTAGGTAGTGCATTTCAACATTTCACTTCTTTTAGCAGTACATCATCTAAATAATGAAGTGATTGGTTACAGTCAACATGGCTTCACTGAAGGCAAATTACGTCTGACAAATTTGGTAGCCTTCTATGATGAGGTCTGCAGTGGTGGATGAAAAAAGAGCAGCAGATGCCATCTACTTAACTCGTGGAAAGCATTTGACAATATCCTGCATAACATCCTTGTCTCTAAACTGGAGACACGGATTTTAAGATGGAAAGTTGTTGGATAACAAATTGGCTGGATGGTCTCTCTCCCAAGAAATGCAGTCAGCAGCTCAAGTGTAGACCAATGGCAACTCCTGTTCCTCAGGGGTCAGTACTGGAACCATCACAGTTTAAAATCTCTGTCAGTGGCACAGAGAATGGGATCGAGAGCACCCTCAGCAAGTTTGTCATTGACACCAAGCTGCATGGTGCTGTCAACACACTGGAGGTAAGGAATGCCATTCAGAGGGACCTGGACAGGCTGGAGAGGTAGGGCTATGAGAACCTCATGAAGTTCAGTAAGGCCAAATACAAAATCCTAAACCTGGGCTGGGGCAATCCTAAGTACAAGTGTGGTGGAGAATAGATCATGAAGAGAAGTACTTGGGGCTGCTTGTGGTGAGAGGCTGGAGGCCCATCATGTTCCAGGCTGCATCAAAGGAAGTCTTTCCAGGAGCTGAGGGAGGTGATTCTTGCCATCTTCTGAGCTCTCGTGAGACCCCCTCTGGAGTGCTGCATCCAGCTCTAGGGCCCTCAACATAGAAAAGATGACCTGTTGGAATGAGCTCAGAGGAGAGACATGAAGCTGCCAGCTGTAGCACCTCTACTATGAAGATAGGCTAAGAGAATTGGAGCTGTTTAGCCTGGAGAAGAGAAGGCTTTGGGGAGACCTTGCAGAGGCCTTTCAGTACCAAAGGGAGCTACAAGAGAGATGGAGAGGGATTTTTCACAAGCTTAAGCAGAGATAGGATGAGGGCGAATGGCCTTAAGCTGAAGAAGGGTAGATTTTGATCAGATATGAGAAAGTCTTTACTATGAAGTGGTGATACACTGGAAGAGGTTTCCCAGGACAGCTGTGGATGGCCCATTCCTAGAATTGTTAAATGAAGCTATGAACAATCAAGGCACCCATGACAAGTGCATTGGAACTAGATGATCTTTAAGGTCCATTTCAATGCAAGTAATTCTAAAATTCTATTATTTTATTATCTAGTTGATTAAAATTGCAGACATGCTCTAAAAGTCAGTAAAAAGAATAATTTCAATAGGCAGGTAGGTCCCATTGAAGTCTTAAGGAAACCAATGCACAAGTATTTGAGCTTGCAATCTTATGAAACAAGATGCTTGGAACAGTTACAAGTAAAAGTGGAAGAGAAGATCACATAATCAGCTAAGAGATGGAGAAAGGAAATGTGTCTTAAAATTTGCTTTTTAAAGAGAGCAAATACTCAAAGAGAACCTCCAGTCACTAACATTTGCACAACACCAGCCAGAAAAGTCTGGTTTGCAATGAGATAGGTGAGTTGCAAATGTCAAATAGTGTATTACAACAAAAACTCTCCTGACAGGCAGAAGAGCTCAGTAGTGGCTCAGCAGCAGCACTTCAATGCTCTCTCCCAATAATGCTAGAAAGATTCAGCCCTCCAGTATGCATAGAACAAAGGACCCAGCTATGAAGCATGTCAGATCCAGTACATCCTCAAAAGAAGTAGATGTTATGTTCCACTCTGGATGATTTATGTAAGACTGCTTGACCCAATTTCAAGTCCACACTTGCTTGGGAAGGCATGCAAAATTAGAGACATTCTGCAGTACGTCCCCAACCAGTGCTGGTCAAATAGGATATCCCACTGCTCAGGCCAGGCAGTCCAGATCATATTTAGGATATACAGGCCACAGCATTCCTTTCCATGCTTTTGTGTACTGCTGACAGCATGCACAGGTCAAGGCAGCCTGAAGACTCTTGTTTTTCTTCAGCTGTAACCAGTGTGGCCTTTTCTGAATAAATGATAGCATGAAGATGATTATGCTTTGCCTTAACATCACCCAGATTATGCTTGTAGGCAGGGAAAATGTTGCTCTGCTGCAAAGCTATAGCAGAAAAGCTGCCTAGAAATTGGCATGCATCTAACGTGTGCTCTAACACACATCCAGAGAGGGCTGTTCTGGTTCTGTCACCCAGACTGAAAACTATTTTTGCACCCGCAAGGCAATCTTCTGCTATGAGGTAAAATCAGTATACAATCAGGATGCAACAGCAGTTCTAGCATGTAGTCTCGCTCTGTTATTGTAGTGGTTCAGATTTGCCAATTTGAATTTCTCGGCCAACACACCAAATAGTGTGGTGGCTTTAGAGCTAGTTAAACTCACCAATGCATGTACTCATTCTCTTGCTGTGAGATATGCGTTTAGGAGAAGGGCGAAAACAGGCTCAAACCTTAAGACTATGAAGAAAGCTTTATTAACAAAACTAAAATAACAGAAAACGAAAAAAAATTGGAATGAAACTTCCAGAACACTTTCTCTCCCTCACCCACCTTCTTTCCCTTTCCACCTGAAAACAGAAAACAAAACCTGAGATTTTAAATCAGTTATCACTTCTACAATAGTCATTCCTCAGTTCTCATAGGGCGAGGAGTTTTCTCTCACAACACCATGGAGAAATCTCTACAAGAACACAGTCTTCTCGTGGCTTTGCATCTTCACAAACAGCAGCTGCCTGGTTTAATAAAACTTCTGCTATTTTGAAATTCCTCCCATTTTCACAGCTGAGTGAATGGGCCATGTCAATGTATGGGGTGTCATTTCTAAGGATGAGCTGTTCAAAGGAAAGCCACTCTTCACTCACTTCTGCAATCATCTTCATCTCTGAGAACAGAG
>VWYI01044818.1:0-14284 GCA_013399455.1 Anthoscopus minutus | reverse complement strand
GCCTGGTGTTACCGAGATCTCAGCAGCTGTGACCTGGCCCAGCTCCGGCCGGGGCCCCCCTGGCCTCCCATCCCTGCCCGGGAGCCGCTGGGGCCCAGCCCGGCCCAGCCAGGCTGCGCGGGCCATGGCAGAGCGGAGCCGGCCCCACAGAGCTCCCGATACCTTCTGGAGCTGGAAGCCAAAAAGGGCTTCTGGAACTTCCTGGGTTTTAAAATGTGATACTCACGGAGGTGGACCCAGCTTCTCAATGGCTTACAGAGCTGTCAGTTCTCAGAACTAGACAGCCATTGGCCTTTCCTAGGCACAGAGGAAGCTCCCAGGAGTCTCTCTCCAGAAAAACATTTCTGTGAATGGTTTTCTTCCTTCTTCTTAAATATCAACCAATATCAAACCATGGATAGAGTTCAGTAGAAGGCACCTTCACTCTACAGGATAAAAAAGAGCTGGAAGAATGGGAAATGAAAGAATCCTGTTCCACAACTGATGACATAAAAATTAATGTTTCTTAGACAGTCACCATAGAAATAGACATTATCTAGCACATCTTGAGCAAATTTAGTAACACCAAAGCTTAGTGCTCCATTTGGTATTCCTGAGGGAATGGATGGCATACAGATGTAGGACCTGGACAAGTCCAGAGGTGGGCTATGAGAACCTCATGATGTTCAACAAGACCAAGTGCAAGGTGTTGCACCTGGGCTATGGAGACCCTGGTATCAACACAAGCTGGGGGATGAACAGATGGAAAACAGCCCAGAGGAGAAGGACTTGAGGATGCTGGTGAGAGGCTGGACATGACCTAACCATGGGCACTCCCAGCCAAGAAAGCCAACCGTGTCCTGGGCTGCATCCAAACAAGTGTGAGCAGCTTCTGCTGCTATACTCTAGTGAGACCTCAGCAGGAGTTCACTATCCAGCTGCCAGTTCCCCAGTAAAGGAAAGTCATGGAGCTGCTGGAGCAGGTCCCAGAGGAGGGTCACAAAAATGATCAACAGGATGAAGCACCTCTCATATGAAGAAAGCCTGAGAAAGTTGGAGTTTTTCAGACTGTAAAAGGAAATGGTACCAGGAGGCATTACTATAGCCTTCTGGTACCTAAGGTAGGCTTACAAGATGGAGTCAGACTTTTTAGTAAAGCCTGCAGAGAAAGGAAAAAGAGGTAATTGTTTTAATCCAAAGAGCAGATAGACTCAGACTAGATATAAAGACAGAATTTTTACAATGAGAGTGACTGGAAAGTTGCCCAGTGGAAAAGGACCTGGGTGCAGTGATCAACAGTGGCTAAACATAAGCCACTGAGTGCCCAGGAGGCCAAGAAGACCAATGGCACCCTGGCCTGTATCAGCAACAGTGTGGCCAGCAGGAGCAGGGCAGTGATCATCCCTCTGTGCTTGGCACAGGTGAGGCCACTCTCTCGCTCTGAAAATTACAAGCCTTCTGATTTTCTCTGATGTTCTTTGGAGTCTTTGATGTTCTTCTTCAAGTTCTCTCATGTTTTCATATTTGTAGTGCATGTTCCCACGAATTGTAACCTAAACAAAGGTTGTTTTCCACATTCCTCTCTGAGGATGTCACTTGATGGACTTTCCCCCTGACCAGTGGAACTGAAGAGGAAGTCACCTTATTCTCCAATCCCTGGTCATTGTTCAGAATGTATATATGTAGTGAGGTCAAAATAAAGATAGTTCTTTTTTGTGTCTTGACGAGAGACTGAGTGCTGTGTCTCCTTTGTGTTCTCCAGCGACACCACTCCTCCAATTCTTTGTCCCATTCTCCACCCCTTCACTACAAGAAGGACATTGGAGCATGTCCAGAGGACAACACAGCTGGAGGAAGGTTTAGCAGCAAGGTGGAGTTCAACCTCTTCTGCCAGGCAACCAATGCAGGATGAGAAGACACAGCCTCAAGCTGCACAAGGGAAGGCTCAGGCTGGACATCAGGAAGAATTTCTTCATGGAAAGGGTTGGCAAGCATTGGAATGGACTTCTCAGGAAGCTGGTGAAGTTAGCATCCCTGGAGGTGCTCAAGAAACAACGGGACGTAACTCTCAGTGCTCTGGTCTCGTTCACAAAGTGGTGATCAGCTAAAGGTTGGACTCATTTATTTTATAGGTCTTTTCCAACCTGAGTAATTCTGTGATTCTCTAAACAGTAGAACAGGGTACCCAGAGAGGTGGTAGATGCTCCACTCCTGGAAATATTCAAGATCAGGTTGGTCTGGGCTCTTAGCAACCTGATCTAGTTGAAGATCAGTCCTCGATCAGTGCAGGGGGTTTGGACTTAATCACCTTTAAAAATAACTTTCAACCCAAATCATTCTATGATTTTATGATCATAAATGAGAATAATTTTGCAAAATGAAAATACTGACCTCCTTGCTAAGATACGTTGTTGGTGCTATTTAAAGATAAGGGAACAAGGGTCATATCAACTGACTAGAATAAAAGGCTGCCTGCAACAATGTAAGGGAATTTAGAAATCTACATTTCCATTACACTAGTAATCACCTTGCAGTCAACCTTCTGCTCACTCAAAGGGATCAGGACAAAAGTGGAACAATTAGCCAGTAAAAAGACACTTTGTCTATAAATGTCACTGGTAACAGTCAGCAAAGAGATATCCTACAGCACAGATATCTGTTCTTTACCATCATGCGTTTCTGCCCTTAGCCATCACATGAAGCAGATTATTATCTTTGTTTTAGCTCACACAGTAAAGATATTAGTACTCATTAAACATATATGTCATTTTCTAATTCCAAAGACAGTATTTGACCTGATTATGACCAAGCAATAAATTTTCTGTTTTCATTATCAGGAAGCTCTGTTTTCTTTTATCTGGTCTACATTTACAGCCATTAATGTTGTCTCCTCCTCAAGGTTCTATATTATGATGTTGGCTTCAAAGGGCTTGCACAGTTTTCAAAATATTCCTAGTATAAAATATTAGTAGCCTCAGAAGAGTGCCTCTCACTTAGGTAGGCAGGCCCTGAAGTGATTTTGATGTTAATATGTAACCAAAATCAGATACTGCTTCATGATCAGAATTAAATAACCACACCTTTAAGCATCTTCTCTTTTAGGTGCTATCTGGTTCATCATCTTTGCTCTTACTTTGAGGGCAAACAACTATATGTACCACCTTCATTTTCTGTGACAGGCCACATATGGCATGGCACTTCAGAAAGGAGTGGATTTGTATCCTGTATATGATTATGTAACATTTTTTCTCTTGTCCATCTTGAAACTATGAGTCATTAAAGAATTTTCACTCAAGTCTCAACAGCATGATGAAAAGTACCTTCAATCAGATGCCCATGCCATTTTCTCCAGAAGGCTGTTCAAGGCCAGCCTCATCCACATATTTAGGGAATGAGGCAACTCACAGCATGTGTTACACTTTCTAAGGTAAGCCACCTCTTAATGGCAACCCAGATTTCTCAGATCCCTTTCGATTATTAATGTTAAATTGCTGAGGTGAAAGTACAGTTTGCACAGAGACTATCTATCTCTTTCCTTCACTAACTCATTTAACGTGGCAAACAACATGATCCCCAAAATATGCTGATTTCCAGACTGAGAGGAAACTGGCCTATCTTGCTAGCTGTATCATTAACTAGGCTCTAATTTGTTAGAAGTCTACTCCTGATCTTGATTTCTTGAGGCTCTTTTTCCAGCTGTCTAACCAGCAGTTCTCTAACTCTGGAAGCCATGACATTAGCAGCATTCAGGCCAGTTACAAGAAATAGGCAGAGCTGTGAAAACAGAAAGCCATTTCTGCCCTTATGTGGGGTTACCCAGTAAAAACTCATTAAGTAGCACAGTTTCTTCCCATTCTTCTCAAAGTGCACAACTGCCAGCAAGTCTGAGGCACACAGACATGGTCTTTCAATAATGTGCTAGAATTATGATCTCATTTTGGTCTCATAAAAACTACACTTTTGTATCCATTAGAGACAGCTGCAGGGTTTGGGTCAGCATTTTCTACCTGAAGTATCAATTACTTCTGCAGGTTTGATTTGATGTGTGACATCAACTAATTTTTTTTAAAAAAAATGCCTGTTTTGGGCCAAAGCATCTTCCTTTTGCTGTCTCAGCAATGCAAATATAGAAGCGCTGGAAATGAAATACTACTTGTTTTATAAATGTTGAAGAAAAAACATAAACTGAATTATATAGAACATCTCTGGATCAAGGGAACAAGACTCCAGTTTAAGGATCATAGATTACTCATTTTGCATATATATGCAAGTATGCCAAGTTTCACCCATGATCCTCCTACATTTAAAGAACATTAAGCCTCCAAAGCCAAGCACTTAGAGACAAAGTAACAAAAGAATAAAGTAAGCCTGTTAGCTTTCATTCAGCCCACTCACATGTGTGAACAACCCTTAGTCCTAGTGAAGTGACTGTATTTTCAAGACAGTTAGCATAAACTTTAGACAATTTCAGAAGAAACTAGAAGACTTTTCAGTCTATATAACATTATGGAAAAAAACCCATATTTAATTCTTTGTTTTCTAATTTTGATAGAACTGTTTTCCTTTAATCCTTAAATAGATATTCAAATATTTTCACAGGTTCTGGAAAGGTTGTAATTCATATTCAGCAGTGTAAAGAATATCATGGTGTAACAGGCTCAGGTTCAAAAAGTTCAGGCAGGTACTGGATGCTGAAAAATTAGTCTTCCTATAAATGCTGAGTGACACCAACATCAATAAAACAGTCAGGGAAAGTAGTATGAGCCTTGTGGAAAAGTTCGACAGTTCCAATTATGATAATAATAAATGTTGCTTTCAAAGTTAAGTATTCCCAGTCCTTTCTTCTTTGAGACATTTTGCTGGAATGCTGCTTTTGAGGAGTATAGAAAATAAGGCATTAATATTCTTCAAAGGGAGATTAAAAATTAATTCAGTTATTAAGCAATATGTACCTCCCAGGTGGAATTTATATATGTGCCATTCTTCACTTCAGAATATGGGGGGATATTATAATTAATATGTAACTCTTTAAATGTACACAGTGAGAAATTAAGGACCTTGCATAAAATTTAGAAGACAAGATAGCATCTTCTGCTCCTAATCCTGTCTTTATGGACAGGATTATAGTTAAATGAGTTTTACCTCACTTCCAGCAGCTTTTCCTCACTACTTAGACCACAAATTCTGTACTGGCAGATACTGTGTATCTTTAAAGACCTAATCCAATGAGAATGAAATCTTGTTTGGGAGATGCAGAGGCAGTATGGTGAACACGGATGAAAACTGTGAATAAAAATAGTGTCATCAGTGGGATGTTCTGTGTCACCTACACTTGAACTTCTAGATTCTGCTTAGGAACTGTTTCATCACCATATAGCAGAAAACATACCTAACTGAGGCATCCAAATAATTGATTCATAGAATGGTTTGAGTTGTAAGGGACTCTGAAAGTCATCTGGTTCCAATCCCCCTACCATGGGCTGCCAAATTTTGCACTAGAGCAGGTGGCACAAAGGCCTGTTCAACTGGCCTTAAATACTTCCAGGGATTGGGCCTATACAACAGGGCAACCTGTGCCAGTGCATCACCACCCTCACAGTAAAGTATTTCTTCCTAATGGCTAATCTAAATCTACCTTCCTTCCACTTCAGGTTGTTCTCTCTTGATCTATCAGTACATGACCTTGTAAAGAGTCCTTCTCCAGATCTCTTGTTGCCCCCTGGAAAGCTCCTATAAAGTCTCCCTTCATCTTCTCTTGGCAGACTGTGGAAAATAAGAAAAGCCTTACAGAATAAGAACTTTTTTTCACCTTTCTTAAGTCCTGTTCACTTCTGTTCACTTTTGTTAACCAAAAAGCACTCTGGGAAGGGTTCAGCTGTGGGTGGGATGGCCGAAGAGTGGGTTGATAGTTGCCTCATGCATGAGGCAGTGCTTGGCTGGGAGACACACAAATGCCACATGATCAGAGAGTTGACTGGGAAAAGGGACATGTGAACAGTGGCACCGCAGTGGCAGGCAGCCAAAGCGTGCTTGTTTCAGTTAAGTTTCAGTTAAGCTTAGAGTATAAAAAAGCTCAGTTTTTTATAATACACAATCTTTTTCAGAGCAAGCGAGGAGCTCTGTGTGTCTTTGTTCCCCAGTGCCAACTCTGTCAGTCTTCTCTCACCGGAGATGTTCTCCATCCTGATCTTCATGGCTTCTGGGCTCACTCCAACAGGTACACATCTTTCTTATGTTGATGACACCAGAGCTGGATGCAGGGTTCCAGGTGGGCTCTCACCAGAGCAAAGAAGAGGAGCAGAATCCCCTCCCTCCCCTGCTGCTCACTGCTTTGGATGCAGCCCAGGATACAACTGCCCTTGCAGACTGCAAGAGCACATTTGCTGGCTGGACCACACAGCTTGGTGTCAGTGGTAAACTTGCTAAGGATGCCTTTGATCCCACTGTCCACGTCATTGACAAAGATTTTAAACAGCAGTGGCCCCAGTATGAACTTGCATTATTTGGACAAGCAAATACACAAAAGCCTGCATTGTTTTCTAATTGTGTTTCAAAAGGCCATAACACAAAGAAAGAGATTAGAGAAAATAGTTCCGTTTTAGAAGCTGAAGTAGGAAGTGAACTACAAAAGAAATTATACCTATCCTTTCTTTTTCTTACTTTGCAGTAACAACAGAGCTATGGAGACTGTGGAATGGAAAAAATATTACTATCCTGTACAACTCCCAAGAAAGGACATTTCATTACCACAGTCTTCTGAGTATTTCTGGTTTTTCAGTGTGCGTTCAAGTCCTCTTACACAGGAAATAGCCTCTGAGCATGAACCATCAGTTATCACTTCAATGTCAGCACCTTTTCCACAGCAGCACAACACCTTCTTTGCATATCTGCAAGGAATTGCCAGTGTGTCAGACACAGCTGCAAGAGGGTGTCAGGGGCATCACTGTCTCCCCCAGGTGACGGTGAGGACAGTTCTGAGGCTACACAAGCTTGACTCCTGCTACTCTCTGAGAGCTGCTTCTTCCCATATTAGCCTCAGTGCACACAGAAGACAGCCCAGCAAAGCTGCCAAATGGTACGACTGGGAAATAACACAACATTTGTGAGGAAGCAGTGTGTATTCAGACAGCTCTGGTCAGTGCCCAGGTATGATGTATAAGAGCAGGGCTTGTACTTGCAGGGTGCTAACTGCCCCACTCATCTAAGCACTTGCTGCCAGTGGCATAAATGCCAGCCTCGTTATCTGTGTCTTTATACAAAATGTATGACACAAAAAATGAGGAGCTGTATCTCTCTCACTCCCTTTCCTTTTAACCAATTTCTGCCTTTGCCTAGCTAAGCAAACCAATTTGGGACAACAGATTTTCTGGTGTAATAGGCTGCTGCTATAACAAATCTTGTCTTTCAGAAAAGGTAATAACTGCTGCTACTGCAGCTGCCACCAGTAATGAAAAGAAGAGCCTTCACATCTACTTTGTCATTTTAGCATGCACCCTTCTTGATTTCCCCTATGTTCTTCAACAGCTGAATAATGGGGAAAAATAGATGTCTTTATTGACATACAGAAGTCATCCCTTTCCAGAATTCTGCTTCACAGATAAAGAAGAGACTTTTGTGTTTGCAGCAATATTAAAATATGCTCCTGCAGGCATCTTTGCATTCCCATGATAGAGTCAAAAATACCTCAGCTTGCAGTTCATTCTCTAACAAGCCGCTGGCCCCACTGAACTTTGAACTTATTCTAATATGTTGCATGCATAAAGGACATTCCCTAGCAAAGCAAGGTTGGGGTTTGGGGTTTTTTTCCCATGAAACAATAAATATCTCATTGATTAAAAAAGGAAGAATTTAGGCTATTTACTAATGGTGTTACATTGTATGCATGCTATTTTTCCAAGCAGATCTGAAAAAAAGTGGCATCATCCTATTACTCTCCACTAGGAGACCTGTTTGTCATTATTTCATATATCACCATTGTTTATTGTGCCTTCTGAAGGGAACTACTGCAGTTAGAGCTAGCATTCAATCAAAATATAGATCTGAGTCTCTTCAGTTTCTAAAATGCACAAAATCTAGATGCAGATTATGGACCTGGGCTCACTACTTGAAAAAAAATATTTGGTGCTTCTGCTATCAGTATTTGACAAAAATTACATTCAGCCTGTATTTCATCAAAATGATCAAATTCAGTGATGTTTTGAGTCCCCATATAAACCTGATATTAACTTCCACACTATCAGAAAAATTAGTTCAGTTTCAAATACTCTCACAGTTCAGGTCAAGCACATCTGGCCATGGTATGCATGAGAAATTCCACCAATTTTTGTGCTAAAAAGTGTCCAGGTGGGAAGCAGAGACAGAATGGACATATGGTGATGGGTAATTTCATTCTCATTATTCACTAACTCAGGGACTGTAACTTGAAATTAGAAATCATGAGGAAATTGCTTTTGGTGACCTCTACAAACGTCAGGTCTATGTCAGTCTGTACGGGATGCATACATATGTCCTTTTCTGCTCTATGCTCCCCGTGACATTATAACCCTGAATATTGGAAAACAGTGCAGTATGCCACAGGATTTGCTTGCTCAAAGCTGATGTTTTGCAAATTTGCCTTGTGCAGGACTTCTTTTGGCTATTGTCTGGTGCAGGGCAGTATCAGTTCTGCTAAGAAGGAGATTTGCTGGCATTTCTGCAAATAAACTGGGTGCATTTCTGTCTTGCATTTCTATAATTTCCCCAGATTTTGCCTAATTTGGGAAGGAGGTTTGCATACTGTAATCATTAAGCCTGAGCCCTGAACTTCTAAAGAATGACATATATCCTTCACATTACTCTGAGATCACCACACCAAAATTACACACTAACTAAATATGCATTTCTGGAAGATGACAAAAATACACTTTAAGATGCAAGTGTATATATATATTGCCAACAGGAGCACTCACTAGTCTGTAGTTTACAGAAATCAAATGAATCTTGGTCAGTCTGCAGGTATTTTGGACTGAACCATACAGAGAAGCCCCTGTTGCTCAGCCAAGTCTATCTGGCATTCCCTCCCCCTAACATGGCAGATAATTCTTTCAGCTTTTCTTTCACAAAAATTAATATATCAAATTGTTTCGCTCATGCTGGTACATCAAAATACTTGTGCTTACACTTAGCTCCAGGTAAATAGTAGCCAGCAGGATTAGTCCAGGGAACAACCTTAATGTGGACATTCAAACAGAAACTGATACAAAGGAGATTCCTCCTGACCTTCATGAAACACATCTTACTGTGAGGGTGACGGAACACTGGCACATGTTGCTCAGGGAGGTTGTAAAGTCTCCATCCTCAAGATATTCAAAAGCTGTCAGGACATGTTCCTGGACAATCAGCTCTAGGTGGTCTCACTTGAAACGAGAGATTGAATCCTATGACCTTCAGATGTCCCTTCCAACCCCAGCCATTCTGTGATTCTGAGGGCCTGACTGTGCTAGCACATTGATCTTGTTCATTAACAGAATGTCTTCTGTTTGACTAGCATAACCTTGGGTCTGTCTACACATCTCAGTGGAAAAATTCCTTTTTTTTGCCATTGTAGACCACTTCCAGCTGCAAACATTGTCTCCATAAATAGATTTCTTTAAAGCATCTGCTCGACACAGCACAACTAATCAACTCTTATGAAAGAGGTGCAGAAAAATCAAGATTAAGCAAAGATAAGGATGTAATTACTCTTTTTCAGGGTGTCTTCTTATCCTGCTTCCCATCTGCTGTCAAGAAAAGAACAAGTGAGGGATGACTGCAGGGAATAAGTGTTCTTGCCAGGGAATGCTAAAGCAGCAATGCTAGGCTGTGCAACAGCAGGAGCTTCCTATACATGCGGTAGTTTCCTATCACTCATCTCACTGGAAGATATGACACTTGGCTTTCTTTCCCCTTTCTAAAGGACTTGGCTGTGGTGGATGCAAAGACTTAAGTAAAAATTGAAAAGTGGGTGAGATCCACCCTCCTTGCAGAAAGTTTATTTGTGTTACCAAGGGCAGGAGAGGCTAACTGTTCTCAGGTACCTGGGTCTATCTGCTTCCCACGCGGCAGTAGACCAGAAATAACCCTGCCTTTGGAGACAGTGGTTGGAGCTATCATGAAGAACCTCTCCAGTCCTCAGAGACACAATTCTACCAATTCCAATTTCTTGTGTCCAGCTAGGACCATGATTCTGACCCCGTCCATCTCCCTGTCTTCCTCAAATTCACAAAGCACAGGGAGGGACTGCTAGGAATGGGAGATTAACTGCTTTAGAAAGGGTCAGACCAAAATCCTGTCCTGGCCCAGTTACCTGTGACTCACCATCTAGGCATCACTTCATGTACAATTTGCATCCCTGGTAACGACTAGAGGCACTTCTTGGTACCCTATGAGGATGCAATGGGGAAGGCCAAACTCTTCCTAGACATCTCCACTGAGCTCTTCATTCAGTCATCAGCTGTCATCAACTTGTCATCACATGCTTAGCTGAAGGTGCAGAGGCAAGCTGTGCAGTTATTTTAAATACGCTTTGCATGTATCACTCCATTCCACTGCTCTTTCGAGCAGAAACTGCCAAATAACAACAATGGCTTTTGTTTCCTTTGCTTGAGACTTCACTCAGACAGCCTTCCTGCTCAGTACAAAGTCCAGCCCATCAGTGTAATCTCCACTCAGTAACCTGGAGCTTTGAGAAGCAGGAGGCTACATTTAAAAATGGGAAACAGTTTAGACTAGGAATCAGTCAGGACTGAGCTTTGGAGCTTCCAGGAAAATATCTGGATAGTGACACTTCATCAGTATAGAAAAGCTATTAATCCAACTTTGACCTTCTGGCAGGAACAGTGGGTAGATGCCTAGCTGTTACTATCCAGAGAGGTCTGGGAGGGAAAATATATTTCAAATCAGAGTCACCTACCTTTCATGTGATTATTTGGAGTAAAGCAAGGCTCCTTTCCCATTAGGATCCTACTAAACATGGGAAACAACAGTCTTTGCTATCACAGGGCTGGTTGTATGATAACTTCTTTTCCACTTTGCACTTTAGAAGCAGCAGCCAGCAATTATCTCCACTCTTTGTTTATTGTTGGTTTGTCTCTTGTCTACTGAAGACTTCTGTGGCAGAAAAATGCTGTGCCTACAGGAGGTGCAGAAAAAAAACAGCCCTAGCAGGTGAGGAACCTGTGAATTTATCTGGTGTTTTCCTAGTTTTCTCACAAACTCTGTGAAGGAAACATCCTGCCAGACTGACAGACTCAGAAGGTGCAGATAAACCTTTTTGTCTTGAGTTTTTCACCCAAATGAAATGGAATTACTTCAAAATCTCTTTTCTCCCCTCTTGGGGTGGCTTTCCCTGGATACTAGATTGAGTGGTGGATTGGTTTACTGCTGCTAATACTTACAGACAGTGAATTTCAAACTCTTGTAAATATTTCCTGGAAACAGAGTGCAAATAAATTTGCATAGATATATTTGACTTTGCAGATTGATCAAAACTGATTTTCAGGGGCTAAGATGTAAGGCCATCACTACAGAGTAAATGTGACGCATCTGACCCAGACTTTCACCAGAAATGCTAAAATATATTGCCATTGTTGGGACAAAATCTATGTTTGTGAAACAGGCTAATGAGAAAAAAAAATCATGAGCTACGGCCAATACTAGAAACTAGGTGATGGCAAAGCAGTCAAAGCAGTGTCTTGCACAAAACATCTTCAGCTATAGTGTCAAAGTGTTACCCAGCAAACACACAGTACTTGAAACTCAGATGGGCTCACTTTCTTTCAATTAGCAGCTAGAGTCATTACTGCAAGTGTGAGGAATATAAACAAAAGAAAATAAGAGGGTGAAATCACTTAATGACTTGCTCCCTGTGAATTATTTATTTGGCTCAAAAAATAGCCACAGTTTTTGCTGCAGAAGGGAAAATCTCAAAGTCATTCCACAAAAGCTGCTTACTAATTCCTCAATGAAGATGGAGCTTGCAGAGAGAGGGTAAAAAGCAGAGCCAGTGTAGACTGCTTAAGACACTTCAGGTGAAATGCTGATTTAAGCAAATTTTGCCATCAGCTTCAGAGAGATTGCTCCCCTTCCAGCTCAGCAGTAATCATAGCTGCCTAATAAACAACTGGTGTTCAGGTATTGTAGGCAAACGTCAATTTTTATATGTCTTTCAAAAGCCAAAGCTGATATCTTCACACAGCTGCCTGTGCATATGTACCCTCTGTGTGATGCTAATGTGAGCTGCAAAATGTACTTGTGTATTAGAGCCTGATCCTGCAGAGCACAGTGGTCTGATTCAACAGAGCATTTAAATGTGTCCTACATTTGTGCATCCAAGTTGCCAACATGGAGTGGATACTTAGGTGTTTAATTAGACCACAGTGAAGAGACCACTGCCTTGTAAAATAACCTCTGACAGGCCATATACTTTAATTGGCAGAGCAACATATTTGTGCTAACTTTGAAACAACTGGAGCAAAACTTTGAAGTATCTTGGGACAAGCAAACACAATGGAACTTAGCTTGGTTTTTATTAAGCAGAAACCAGGAATCATTTCAACAGACACTTGAGAGGCTGTGCCAGAAACACACAGTAATGATAATATGTAAGGTGGTAAGGTTGAAGAATAAAATTAAATTTAAGCATGCTATTCAGCCTTCTCTTTTCAAGGACTAATCTCACATCCTAGTCTTCCAGATTATAGTTCACATAATCCAATTAGTATAAAATGAATTAAGGTAGATGTCGCTGTAAATATTGTCATTATGATTCTAAACAAGTGTTTATTAGAACCACAGACCACAGAGGGATGAAGAACTATGCTGCTGAATCAGTTTAATAAGAACCCCAGTTTTTCTGCTTGCTTTGAATAAAAAATACCAAAAAGCTAAAGCAGCCTCTTGAAAGTTAACACATGGAAGTTCACTGCTTAGGAACAAAGGGACAGATGGACTCCACAGCTGGGCTCTGTATCCAATGCATTGTTTATGTGAGGAAAGCTTCAGTCAACTAACCAAACTATCTTACATCATCATGCTTAATATTTTCTTTAAAGAATTTAGTCCTACAGTAACTGACTAGAATATTGCCTTGGTTTTGCACATCCTGGTTTTTGGCAGTGGGAGAGCCACAGAGGTGGCTTTTGTGAGTAGCTGCCAGAAATATCCACCATGTCTGGCACAGCCCATCCCCGATGGCTCTGAAGAAGGACATGCTGCTGGCCAAAGCTGAGCCAACATTAGAGACATTGGTAACACCTCTGTGATAAATTCAAGAAGAAAATGAAAACAAAGGGACACAGAGTTTTTCCCTCAACAGAGAAGAGGAGGAGGTGAGAACATGTTAGGGAAACATGGAGACACCAAGGGCAGTGGAGAAGGAGGGGCAGGAAGTGCTCCAGGCACCTCAGCTGAGATTCCTCTGCAGGCCATGGTGAGACCATGGGGCAGCAGCTGTGCCCCCACAGCCCATGGGGATCCATGGGGATGCAGAGATCCACCCACAGCCCATGGGGATCCATGGGGATGCAGAGATCCACCCACAGCCCATGGGGATCCATGGGGATGCAGAGATCCACCCACAGCCCATGGGGATCCATGGGGGATGCAGAGATCCATTCACAGCCTGTGGGGAGGTGCCCATGCCAGAGCAGGTGGATGCCTGGAGGAGGCTGTGATCCTGTGGGAGACCAGGTGGGGAGAGGGCCCTGCTCCCGGGCTGGAGCAGTTTGTCCTTGCAGGGCTGCACCCCTTGGGAAGAGAGCCACGTCACAGCAATTTTGGGACGACTGTCTGCCCATGGGAGGTGCTGTAGACCGGGTGCTTGTGAGATCTGGAGCCATGCTGGAGAAGTCCATGGAGAACTGTCTCCCATGGGAGGAACCCCATGGTCTCACAGGGGAAGGACTTCTCCCCCTGTGCAGCAGAATAAAACCTCAGGTGATGAACTGACCAAAACCCCACACTCTGTCTCCCTGTGGTGTCAGTGGGAAGGAGGGAGGGGCTGCAGGGAAAAAGGTGTTTTGAATGGCTTATTTTACTTCTCATTATCCTCCTCTGATTCTGTTAGTAATAAATTTACTTTGTATCTCTAAGTTGAGCCTGTTTTGCCCTTGGAGTGTTTTCTCCTGGTCCTTAACTCACGAACCCTTTGTTAAATTTTTCTGTTCTGTGCCCAGCCGTGGCAGGGGAGAGTGAGTGAGTGACTCTCGTGGATGCCTGGCATTTGGCCCGTGTCAAACCACAACAAATATCAAGGGTGATGTAAGAGACGGTCCGAAGTTTCCCTCAT
>VWYI01044816.1:45588-136032 GCA_013399455.1 Anthoscopus minutus | reverse complement strand
ATTCAATTTGGCACATCCAACACCTAGCTATGGGTATATTTAGTCTGATACTATCTTACTGAGAATGGCAAATATATTGGACCACAGTACAGGAGGTTCCCTAGAGAACAGCTGCCAGCTTAACTTTTGTCCTGAAACAAAAGAGCTTACTGTTCCATTTTAAGCTAGCCAGATTAGCAGTGTGCCGATCTTTTTGTTTTTTCCTTAGGTAGAGATGGATTGGCTCTTGATGATTCTGATTAACTTCTTTTTTTTCTTCAAGAATAACACATACCAATTTATGCTCTTCTCTCCTGTTTAGAACCATATACCAAACTAGTTCTATTTCTACAGCTTCTGTTTTCACACATCTCTCTATTATACAAGTCTAGATACTGTTGAATTTCCAGACAGAGTAAATAGACATGTCAGATTTACCTTTTATCATTATTAGTGTGAAGAAGTGTCTCAGAATCCCTTTTGTGCATGCCATCTCTAAGCCTTAAATCTTCATCTCTTCAATTTATCCATAAGGATAATCCCAAACAACTTTAATTATTTTTAACATCATTCACATATTTCTTCAGCCAGGAAAGGTATTGATAATTTTAGGGCTCAACATAATACTTTTTATCTGATTGTATCTATTCCTGAATGGTATGTTTATACTTCTGCTTCATCATATTTAGCAGAATATTGGCTACATAATTAAAAAAGAGAACAAGGCATGTTATAATGTTTCTTGATAATTATGTAAACAAACCATAACTTCAAGAAGTGACATTTTAACAATCATCAGCTAATTGAACTTAAAAATAACTGGGGATGTAAGACCTCTGTTTGAAAAATGTAGTCCTGCTCCTTCAGCATAACCATAATTCTACTTTCTGAGTCACCAATTCCCAAGCTGCCTGTTTTTCTCTGGATGGCAGTGCTGCTTCACGCAACACTGACACAAGCACAGTTTATTAAGCCACTTTCATCTCTGTTGAAAGTAAATGCTACTGCTGATGCCTGCTGCAAAGTCACCAATACCAGCTGAAAAAGTTTTGCTATTGTTGTTAAATTATAGGCCATAATCCTTCAGAGCTCTGGGAAAAGAAAACAGTGCCAGCTACTGGTTGAATTGAAAAAACAGATTATTTTTGGGGTGCCTAATGCGCATTGTGGCATTTTTCTGTTTAATCCTCAGCAAAGTCTGTTCTACACCAATACAATTTAAATATATATTTCCATCTCCTTCACAACTTATGCACAGATTTATATCAAAATGCTTCGTGAACTGGAGTCAGGTACAGCTAGATGCCGCACATCCCATGCCAAGTCAATTCATTGTTCCCAAACCATTAAACACATACATCTTGTGGAATGATTATCCTCTCTAAACTAGCTGCAAACTAATTTTATTTTACTCTCTACTGTCAGGTGATTTTTTTCTTTTTTTATTTTTAGTTGGAAATGCAAAAGGAACAGGTGATACCTGACAATGGACAGGGTAGTGAAATTTTGTCCAAACATCCATTTTTGAGCAGGCAGTTTCTTTATGACCTTAGCATGCATTTCAGTGAAAAATTCAACACCAGCTGTTTTTCCCCTCACCCACAAAAAAAATTATCCTTCTGGGGCTCAGCTTAGTTTTCCAAGAAACTTTCTAGCCTTAAAAATTGTGGGAAAAGTTCAAGAATGTGACCTGAGTGTCACAGGACGCCTCATTGTAGACAAGCCTTTTAGGTGGTTGATCTCTTGCTCCGCTTTGGGTTGTTTTGAAGCACTCCCAGTTTTCATGCCGACCCTACTTGCAGCCTCCCCACAGCCCATGCAGATGTTTTCCAACAGACACGTGTGCATTTTGCTCACTAGACTTTACCAGAAAGGTTTCCTGGCTCAGTGCTCTCACCAAGTGGTGTTTGTCTTTCTCACTTCACAAGATCTCACCTTTGGGAATTGCAGCTATTTCCAGTTTCCATCCCTCTTTGAATTCCCAAGTTACCAGAGGCTATGAGACAGCTCCTTTCACAATCAGGATCTCACAGCAGACACACATGGTGTGCTGTGGCTTGGTGCTCTTGGCTTTTGCTGATTTGGCATTGAATGTTTCCAGCAGCCACTGAGGTACCCAGCTTCTCCTGGGAGTCAGAGCCCTAAGCCAGGAAAGCTGAGCCATCATCCACTGCTCATCACACGTTAAGAACCAGCTATCAGGGCTCTCCCAAGCCAGCCTGATCTACATTTTGGAAGCCAGTGAGAAAAATGGTTCTGGAACACCAGAGATAGTGTGTGCTGATGTAGCCTCTGCTCTAGCACCCCATAGCTCCTTTTTAGATGTCAGCGAAAGTGTACAACTAAGACAACTCAAAAACTGACTCCAGGGTCTGTGCAGTGGACTTTATCTCTGCTTAAATTCGCAAATAGCGTCAAATACTGGTTTTGAGCAAATATCCCACCTTACTGAAATATTTAGAAACAAAAGATACAAAATGAAGCTGAAAAAATTGGGAGTACAGTATAAATAAAAGCAACAACAATAAGGGTGATTATTTTTCCTACTTTGTCCAATAGTCATATATTTTAAAATAATGTACATCTGTCTCACAAATGCTGTCATATCTTGGTATTTTGCAACAGAGCTTGAGCCATGTCACCACTGAACTGTTGCAGTCAAGGCTGTAATACATATGTCTATGGTGAGGTGTATGGAGAGGAATTTCAGTGTACGTGAGTATTTGAAAATCAGAGTTTGACTTCTCCGCTTGTTGACCTTGGCTGGAAACCAGGTACCCACCCAAGCTGCTTTGTCTCTCCCCTCCTCAGTTGGACGGGGGAGAAGAAAAAAAAATAGCATAAGATTTGTGGGTTGAGATAAGGACAGGGAGAGATCACTTACCAGTTTCTGTCACAGGCAAAACAGACTTGACTTGGGGAAATAAGTTTAATTTACTGGCAATCAAATCAGAGTAGGAACCAGAACAGACTGCTCCAGCATTAGTCCTGCACAGGGTCACAAATCTTGCCAGCAAACCTGCTGCAGTGCAGGCATCCCCAGCCATCATAGCATACTTCAGCATTTACCTGCTCTGGTGTGGGTCCATCCATGGGCTGTGGGCGGATCTCTGCTGTGGGTGGATCTCTGCTGTACAGTGGAACCTCCACAGGCTGCAGGGGACAGCTGCCTGGTACCATGGTCTTCATCACAGGCTACAGGGGACTCTCTATTCTGGTGCCTGAAGCACCTCCAGCTTCTCTACTGACCTTTGTGTCTGCAGAGCTGTTTCACTCACACACTCTCACTCCTTTCTTCTCTGCAGTTTCTGTTGCGCCCTTTTTCCCCCACCTTGAATGTGTTCTCCCAGAAGCAATGCCACTGTCACTGATGTGTTTAACCATGGCCAGCAGTGGGTCTCTCTTGGAACCAGCTGACCTTGCCTCAAAGCAGATTTAAAGAAATATAACCATCTATTTATAAGAATATAACCATCTCAGAGGAGCCAAATCCCTTGACAGAACTGTTGAGCAACACTGATGTGCTCAAACATCAAACTAAACAGAGGCCCACTGTCTAGAATCCCAGTTTCTGTCTAATTCTTCAAGACCCTGCTCGTATCAGTATTTTGTGGAGGATACCTGTTTGTTGTCTCAACAGAAGGAGGTCCTCTCCTGACCTTAACAGTGAAAAGCTCACAGGCAGTGATGCACAATAATCTCAATAGCAAGCTAGAAGGTCTGCCATAGGGATGAGTAGACCACTCATCACCCAAGTGGCACCTTGGCTTCTTCCAAAATAAGAAAATAAAATAAAACCCAAGCAGTTCTTCACAGCAAAACTGACAAGTTTTTATTTGTTACTTGTGCTGACTGTTATCAATTTGGATTGCCAGAAGCCTGGAGTGCTTCTGAATATTGATCTCTGCTTCACCAGTTGTCCACAGCTGCCAGCTGGATGCTCTTCATGTAGACCATGCTGTATCATCAGATAAAATGGCTATATTGCCTCCAGATAATAATCCATTTAGCACTGTGTCCTGGTCAGGCCCATATCAAAATATCTTGAAACTTAATGATACATGGTGAGTCTTTTATATGGGTGAAAGTAGGTCTTCTTTGGATCTTGGGGTTGGTATAAGAGCACTGGAGCCAGCTTTGAAGCTTTTGCCCCTGAGTATTTCTTCCTCAGACCAAGACGGTTTATCCTATGGTCATGGATAAACGGTAGCACACTGACAGATAAAGTGTTCCTGCTGTGTCCTGTTTGGGAGCTGTAATTATTACTGAACGAATTACTGGGTTCCCTGCTGAGACATTATTTAATGCTACTTCAGGTGCACAGGAACTGATTAATTGAATGCCCCTGTAAGCAGCCATTACATTTCAATAGGATTTTGTTGTTCTGTCTCTCCTCCACTGGGTATTTAGAGGACTTTTTCACTGCTTAAATACTCCATATCACAAGCATTTGCATCTAAGGAAGAGGGAGGAGATCTGTCTCTTCAAGGTCTGCCTGAGGCTATGACTTTGCCTCTCTAAGAGTGTGCACACATGAATTAATGTAGGTCATGATGGTTAGTTCTTAAGATGATATGACTGAAGGTTTTCCTCCCCATCTCTAACGAATCCATTGGATTAGCGAAACCATTTAACGTGACTCTTGGTCACAAAAGAGAACAGTAATCATGGAACTTTAGCTTCTGAATCCAAATGAGTATGCCCGAGATGGAGCTCACCCCTCATATGGCGGTCAGGATTGGGCTAATCAAGATCGGTTAATGGAAAGATGAGTTTGGACTGCTTGTGAGTTAATCCACAGCAAAATTCTAAATTAGCTGTCTGGATATGGAGAGAATTAGGATCTTTTATAAACCTTTAAACTGTTCACAGATCATGTATTATTCTGCATTTTAAATCAGTCTCATGCAAATCAGCCCTATGGGAGGAAAAAGGGTTAGTTAGATACTGATTTTCTAACCTGCAGTTTTTCTTAAATTATGTTTTTCCGGCACTGATTTACAGACGTGAAGTATAATTCTATAATCAGAACCTCAGATGGACCAAAACAACATGATTGCTATGGCTAGGGGAATGCTGTAAATTCAGATCTGCCTCCCTTTATGCTGCACTAAAGAACTGTTTTGTTCTTTCATTTTGCTTTATCAAGACATCATCCTGCAGAGAAAGTAGATCTGCAGATAGCAAATGATAGTTTGCAGTTCCATGAATATACTTCTGTTAAAACATAAACGAGTTCTTTGAAAGTGGTTTTTACTGTCCAGCTGCCTGACACTGACACATCTAGTGGTTTTCATCAAAGCATCTGTGAGCCTTGTTACTAATATCTTGATGATTTCTCAGCTCTAATTTCTCTCCCAGATAACCAGCATTGTTACCTGGATAGATAAGCTTAAGCTCCCTGGTTAGATGGGAACCAGCATGTGTGCGTGATGACTTCTCAGTTTATCTCAGCCGCAAATGAAAATCAGCTGCACATACATGGAAAAACTAAACTGATAAACAAGTCCTCTTTCTTCTTTTCCCTTGTGCTCCTTAAAGAACTTAATCTCAGTGGAGAAAAATTAATAATCAGCAGCTAAACAATGAGTTTTTGCTTAAGACCCTGGACAGTAGTTTCTAAGCAGTTTCTGTCAGTTCAGTTGTGTGCAACAGTTGTGTGCAACTGTTTGAATTCAGTGAGCACTGCATGCCTGAAACTATGCAAAGCGGTTCAAAATTTGTACATACAGCAGTGTATAAACATTAAGTATGAATGCTGTCTGCCTTCAGGTAGCTTTTCATCCCACATCTTGTACATGAAGAGGCACCAATTCTGCTGACATTATGCGGGAAGAAGAAATTACAGTTTTCTTGCTGTCACCTTCCCAGACAATATGCAAAGCTGGTAGTTTCTGTGAAAATTCTCACGTCTTATTCAGTATCTTTTCCTTTGTCTATTTTTCTTTAGTCTACCTAGAAAGTCTTCTGACTCTAAGGAAGTAGTGTTGTCAGTTTCTTAATTTTTGGGTGCCTTTTTTGGTGCCTAAAGCATAAGTGACTGTGCTAATGCAGCCTCAAAGTACTGTCCTTAATTTGTGTCCAAGAGAACTATGGATTTCAGCAGCTGAATCTCATTTAGCCTCTCAGTGTACGCTGGGTCAGCATTTCTGTTCAGATTAGAATTATACTTTTGAAGTGAATCTCCTGTGTGAGCCACTTTGGTTCACAACAGGGAGCTTTCACAGCATGCAGCAGTTTGATCCTCATGGATGAAACCAGGCTGAAGTCCTCGCCCTGGGAGCACACTGTTATACCCCAACTGCCAATGTGTGCTAGAGATAATCAGAAACAGCCCCCTGAAACATATACACGGTATAGGTGTTGGGTCTTCAACAGCTCCAGCTCCACTCCAGAGTTTCCCACCAGATGCTCCACACTGTTGGCTAATGTGGATGTTCGTGCTTGTTTCTGGAGTCCTCTGCTGCTCTGACTCACATTGGGTTGAGTGTGCTCTCCACTCTGAGCCAGCATTTCTGGGTGAGCCAGGTGACTCCAAACAAGTAAGTCCCTAGCTTCATATCTGCACCAAACCCATTATCATTCCATAGCAAAAGCATTGCTGCTGTGAAATTAACTACAAATATGTGCATAAGGTGAAACGAAGATTGCAATTTTTTCTTTCAAAGCAGGTTGGTAAGATAATGAATGAATGAACGTGCAGCTCTTACTGACACTGGATGCCTAATTCAAAAGTCACCCTGCCCATGTTAAAGTCATAATTACCGCCCAGTGGGAAAAACATCAATTTAGCCCATGTTACTTTTATTTTAAGTTGCTTCTTTCTCAGTTTTCATGTACTAGCAGATGCTGAGTCCCCTGTTGTTAAGTGTCATTACTTCAGAAGGTTTGGTCAGAAGAACCAAATCACGACATTCTCAATATCCCTCTTGATACAGTACTTCAAACCCTTTTGCCTGTGACAGGAAATGCAGTACAACTAACTTGGTAAATGCTTGAAATAATTGAATAAAATCCTATTTTGAGTGCAGAATACAGAGGTTCAAAGCAAATCGTTTCAAATCCAGAGATCAATGTAGAAATGCTACATTATTGGTGTTGAAGGAGCAGGAAAAAAAATTTCATTGTGATGAAGTTCTGGTTTCTTTCAGCTTCCCTTGCAGCAATTCTGATTTTTTTTTATCATTCTATGTTTTAAACCACAATTTAGATTTAATACAGTGGCAAAAGAGACAATTTATCTTCTTCTGACTGCATATTTCTACTTAATCTACTTAACAGATTTCTACTAGCTCTGTCAACCACAAAAACAAGTCTACCCTTATACAGATTTGTTTCAGTGCTTGTGGTTGTGTGATTACCTCTCCCGTCTTTGCTTCTGTAAGCTTTCTTTCATGCATAATGGCTTACAGCTCAGTTGTGACTTGTCAAAAAAAGAGAAATGTTTTGTATGCATGTGGTTATGTTATTGGGAATACAGCATCCCTTCTTAATCAGGAAATGCATGTGGAGTATACAGCAAAACTGCTACCTTGCCATACTATTCCTGGATACTGTATTTAAGTCCCTTGCAATGTGGGGTGCCCAGCTCTCAGTTATCTTTTTGTGCTACAAATAAACAAGTGTAGTATTTTGCATATTCTCAAGTTGTGTAAATAGTCGTGAAATAGATTTCTCAGGCAGGTCCTGTGTTTCCCAGCCTTGCTCCCACTCAGCATATGGTTAACATTGTGCTTCTGGAAGTGATTCCAGCTGGTCTTAATTTTATTCCACATCTCTCATGAGCACTTCAAACTATTTGTGCTGGTATCTACACTGGTAAATTAAGCATTCCCGAGAACAGTCCTGAGAGCTGATGCCAACTGGCAGGAATCAGTGGGATGCTGAGCTTTACTGACATCCCTAGGCTGGGGAACTCTCCCAGCCTGCACAGGAGGGCAGCTGGGTCCCCACTGCACTTGGCAGCAGTTTGGTAGCCCTGCTGGAGCAGTACTCAGGCCAGTACCATGCCTGAGAAACCTCTTGCTTTTGGATAACATGGACAGCTGCAACCTGGGACCTGCGGGTCTTCCCAAGTCTTACTTAATTAACTAATACAGGCAGAGCTTTATTCAAGGCTTGTTTGCTATATTCCAAGGAAGTTAGTAAGTACAAGTCCCTAAGTCAGATTTGCAAATTAAGATTCACGTTTTTTCTGAGATGGTGAGATTTCACAGCACTTCTGAGAGAAACATTTAAAATTATTCATACTGTCTGGTTGTCATATAAGTGAAACAGTGCTAATGGTGTAAAGGGGTCAGAAGTGAGTTTGCATGACTGTTCTGTGGAGTACTCTGTACTCCAGTAGTAGAATACTGAACAGAATCAGAAATTTTAACTTGGACAGCAGTATCAGTGCTGTGTCATAGAAAATGGGCGTGGAATTACTCCTTTTAGTTATCTTATAGTCCCAATTTCTGTGATAATGAACTATGCTATGACCCAGCATGAAAGACATAGAAAAATTTCTGTCTTTGTTCCAAAATCAAGGAATGAGGAGAAATTAACTTCTAACAAACATCGCTGGCTTCTGTTAGGGAGCTCTGTTTGCTATCTTCTATTGCAGTGTTATGATCGTCTCTGATATTGAATTAATGTGTGATAAGAGAGCTCCACATAACAATTTATGTCTCTTGGATGGGAAGTTTGAACTGAGATAATGAAAAGGGAGAAAAGGATTGCATTCATTCAATCTCCTCGAGTAATGGCTTTAGTTGCCAAATGATTCTTATTTTCAGTAGAGAAAGGAAAAAAAGTTTTTAAACATAAATCAAGGTATATGACAAATAGCTCTCCCTTTCCACTATTTTAACACAGTGCATTTTTTAGAAATAGATTCCATTGATAAAAGAGTATATTGTGAGCCAGAAATTCCTGACTCTTTTTTTGCAATGATGTATTGTAATAAAGCTTATTCTTGTTTGAAGTTCATATATGTCAACTGATATTTATTTAATCTGAAGAAAAGAATTGCAAGAACAGCAATAGATCATATTCTGTTGTGTTGCATTTTTGGTCCACAGAAATAGATGGTAACAGGAGCTGGTAGTGGTTTTTGCCGAATAAAGGAAAAAAGAAAGCTGATCTGATCAGTTACTGACTAGCTCATTTCTTTTGGATGTTGTCACTTATGTCACCTGTTCTTCATCTTTCCATAACAAACAAGATCATCTGAGAAAGGTGGAGAATTTTTCTGCAATGAAATAAAAATGAGAAGATCATTAATGCTCTGATGTTAAGCATCCTCTCAATAGGGAGCTTCTGTCTCATTGTCTGATAATAGACAATGAAGCTCTAAGACAGGAGCAATTTAAATTACATTTTAATCAACTCTCAGGAGGGAAGGCAGCATTATGTGAAACTGTTAATAGAAAAACAGCAATGTTTCTTACTCTGTCATTTGTGTGCAGTATGCCTGAACAATCCAATGAATTAACAGATTATCTCATAATTCAGTCAAACACTTCTGTAATGCTTTAAAAAACCCCCATTCTACCTTCCTGACACTCTTTCAGTACAATGACATCAGATAATCAGAATCTCTTACCTAATTTCATTGCATTTAAAGTCTGAGGGATGAAAGCAGTGTGAATGTTAGAGGCAATGTTATTGTCATTGCTGCACTGTGAATTTGAATGGGAATATTTTTTCTTCCTTAGACTTTTATGCACCCTGTCAATGTTGCTGGAACAACCTATAATCTATGTAATAAATGCTAGAGATTTGGCCTGGAGTCCAGTGAGTAGGCTGCATTTTCATATAACTTGTTCTTCTTCCAGAAGGCAAACTCAATCAGCAAAACATACCAATTGTAACAATTATTTAGTGTGAGGTATCACTGACAGAGATGAAATGGCAAGTGTGCTGTGCTAATCCCACTTCCCAGGCTGGAAATGGAAACTGCTGATTAAGAGCAGCAAATCAATTTGCTAACTATAGTTCTAAAAATAAGGTGTGCTGCAAATAGAAAATTAATGGGAAATGGATAATGTTGAATGGATTGATCAATGGAAATGTAAGAGAAGACAAATTATGTCTAACTTTACTTTTCCCTTGGCTAATCAACTTCATGCCCATATGTAACCAAGGAGAGGAGGAGAACACATTAGTAAAAATTAACCAACGACACTGAACACTGCTCCTCCACAACCCTGAGGAATTAGTGCAGGAAAGGGGGAAAATGTTTTACATGAAGAAAGCTTGTATTTCCCAGAGTCTTGGTTTAGCTGAAATCTGGATCCACCAGTCTGTAAGAAAAAGATACTGGAAAGGGGCAAAAATGGAGGCAGGGGCATTACTGGAGGGAGAAGAAATAATGTGTAAGGAATGTGCACTGGGCTAGAGAAAACAGTGAAGTTTAACTGTTCATTGCCATTACTGGGTTTAACTTGAAATGGTGACCGTGGTCATGGTTTCACCTCAGATGCTATCCCAGTGACTGATTTGGGATTACTTAAGGTAAAATAAAGTGAAGAACTTTGCTTCTTAAGGATGAGCCATGTTAGTGAAATTTGGAGGAAATGACACAAAATAAGAGCTCTGCAGCTCAGAGATGCAGTTGTGCTGTGACCCAGATTAGTCTGACTACCTGCAGTTGTGCTGTCTTTGGAATTCCCTCCTTCAAGAGGAAAAATGGGTGGATGATTCATGACATCTTCTGGGAGTCACACAAATATGTCTGCATGAGGCTCCACTTCTGATCTTGTGCTCTTTGAGAGCACATATCCCTGTGTTGCTCTAGGAATCTTGATAGCTGATATGAAAACCACAGCAGTGTCTCTCATTCTCCTCAAGACAAGCATGGGATGGTGGACAGCCTGAAGTGAATCTAGTGTTTTTGGTGCAAAGATCTACATTTCAGATAATTTTCTTTTGTAACAATGTGGAGGTTGAACGTATTTATAATAGAAAATACTAATTTAATAGGTAAACTTGTACTAATCCCTATAAAACCGAAAAGACTGAAAACATTCTTATTTTTTTAAAAAATAGAGAAATCTGGGGGATGTTTATCTTCAAGTTAACCAAAACTAAGTTGTTTTTTGTTGTGATGTTTGAAGGTCCAAAAAATCTAGTTGCTTTTTTTAACTTTTAAAATTCAAACGAGCAAACAAAAGCACAAAGAATGGCTCCCCACCCCCCACAAAAAACAAAACAACAAAAACATTTCATGGAATGACAAATCAAAGTCAATCCCCCATTTCTTTTAGGAATTATTTGCCAGCTTCTGACCAGGAGCTCCTCTGATCAGGAAGCTCAGAAATAAATCCAGCACAGAGCAAGGTCCTGATGATATGGGTGCCACTGCTGTGTTCTGCAGGCTGCTCTGGGCAGTTGGCGGTGTCTTGGCAGACCAGAGATTTCAGCAGCTTGCACTGCAAAGCAAGCATGTCCTGGTGACTTGGCTTTATGCTGCTGACTGCAATCATCACAGCATAGCTTCATGTTACAATCATGAAGCAGGTCCAATGCTTTCATGGCTTTGCACAGGCGTTCCACAGCCAGGTATATTTATTAGTGGCTGGAGTATTTTGTCAGATCAATGTGTCTTCCTCATATCTGATCCTTCTGCTTGTGGCAGTAATAAGATTCATGAGACTTAAGGGACAGTAATTGTAATTTTTATTTTCTACATGCAAAACCAATTTGTGATTACTCCATAATTATTTTGCGCTGCTGAGATATATTCTGAGATGAACTGTATTTTTATTTAATTAATCAATTTCCTGAACATGAATGAATATAATAAGCACAGTTGCAAGTCTGGAACAGTCCAGTGTTGATACTCAGCACAGTGAGACATCTAGCTGATATCAAATCCAGCTTGCATCTACGGCCATAAGCTATCACAGGGCTTCTCTTGATTACTTTGGGAAGAGAAGAACTGGGAAAGGGAAGGTCTTGGAGATCCAGGTACATTCATGAGATGACTGCGTGACCTTATAGGTGGCACGTGCAGCTGAACAAACCAGACAGCTCTTTAACAAAAACCTGAATGATTTTGGAAACTCTCACAAGAAATGGTGCTTTGAGAGAGTAAGTCAAATGATGGTGCCTTTATTTGGCTTCACAAGCTAAGCCACCTTAAGATTCCTGCATTAGGATGTGACTATACTAATCTAGCTCTTGTGATGCATGAAGTGTCCATGTTGTTGCCAGTGCTTGGATATATGGAGAGCTTTTAATATGGCATGGCATGTCATTACAAGGAGAACACTGTGCCTGAATCTTCAAAGATATCTTGTGTCATTGGCTTCCAGTTGTGTTTACTGGCAACCTGCAGCGTGTTGCCATGCAGCCGGTGTGCAAGCTGAGGAGAACATAAACATCACAGTTGAGAGACAACACATGCTGTTTCAAAAATAAAGAAAAAAGTCTGAAATTCAACAGCACATTTTTATGAGAATTCCATATGGAAAGAAAACAAAATAGAGAATCAATCTCAAAAATTGTTATTTTTGTGGAAAACCTTCCCTTTTCTCTGAAGCTTTCTTTTCAGCAATCTTCCACTGTAATTCCTTACCACTGACTAAGATTTTTGGCAGGCTACAGACATGGGTCTAGCCTGCAGCTGGCCTTTTTGGATGCTGCCATCCTGTAGGAAAGGGGTGCCAGGATCACCTTATCTTTGCTTTGTCATTACTGAGAGTCAGCTCTTGTGCCCAATAGCTCTAAGGCAGCAGCATCCATCAGCTCAGGGCTGTGGGCAGAACACCCAGCCGTGCTCTGCATACGCAGCAATGAGTGTTGGAACACAGGCTGTTGGTTTTGAGAGTAATAGCAGAGTATGCTGCTGTAAGCCACATCCTTCCTAGACTGATAAGTTGGCAAGATAGCTTAACCTCCTGGTTGCCTTTCCTTCCTGAATCCCCTGCTCTACCACCTAGCACTGGCTTTTTTGCACAACATCCAGGTCTCACACGTTCTGTTTCCTAGGTGTCATGACAGTAGCTCATGAGAGCTGGGGCTTACTCCAGCAGATAGAACCAGCTGATGCTGAAAGCATTGCCTGTTTCCTCCCATTAAGTGCAGGCAAGCTAGTCAAGCTGCTTTACTCCACTGTTTCCCTCTGTCTGCTAAGGACTGCAGATCAGGAGCAGGCCAGGAAAATAGGCAGAGGTCATATATGGATTTCATCTTTCCAGAGAGACTGGCGTGTTGGAAAAGAATAGGAGGTCAAAGGCACCAGTGTGCTTCAACATCTTTGACTTCAGAGATGGCTTTTCTCATCACTGCTTAGCCTTTCCTTCAGTCTCTCAGTATCTTGCTACCCTGGACCAAGTGTGCCTTTCAGTCATCTTAAGCTGTGCTTTGTGAAGGCAGGATATTGTCAGTACTCTGTGTCCAGATCGAAAAAATACCTGCAGAGGGTCAGGCTGAAGTGAGTGCCACAGCCTTCCTGCTGCAATGGGCTCTGCTTTTGTAAAACTAGATGTCAAGGCTCAGACATGTGAAAAGGCGAGTGGTTATTAAAAAGTAATTTAGTAAATAAAATAGTGGATATCACATCCTCAGCTGGAGTTATTGCAGTTCTAAGTGCTTGAAAGTCATTAGTCAGGCTCCAAGAAATCCTGAAATTGGCTTAAATAATAAGAGATTAGAAAGTGGTTTTGGGGTTCATGTAGTTCCTTTTCAATATTGAAGCATTAAGGGCTCATGTGGGTTACAAACATATTTTTATTAAAAAGTGAAGGGATTTTCATTAAGGCTGCTTCCATGTTTGAAGAAATTCACAAAATGTGGCAGAACTCACTGAAGCAGTTTCCTCAGTTTTTGATCTGAAGAGATTTTCAGTGGGTAAACACTTGGTTCCTCTAACTCCATAGGTCCTAAGGCAGCTGCTCCTGATTTACACTTGAGTGTATGAGACCAGAGACAAAGTAGACTTCAGCTGACAAAAAATGGTACAATAAATTTATGCTTAGTCTTTTCTTTGGTTGCCTTCTAATTACCTTGTGTACACCTTAATTTTCTATGTCAGGCAGCAAAGCATAGGACAAAAAATGTGGACTATTGTATAATGAACATGACCTTCATATACTCAGGGTCATGTTTTTTGCAGTAAGGTGGTTATTTCTAGTCAATCCATTTGTATGCTGGCATGAAGATCCCATATGAAGATGAGGATTTTCTTTTGAGATATTCATGTATCTTCCAGAAAGATAAAATCTTTTAATTGATGTAATCTCTTAGTAGCAGCATCAAGGTACATTTTGATACAAGCAGGCTAAGAATTTTTAAAATTCTGTATCTTTCTTATTGATACAAATTAAACTCACAGCACTTTTAATTAAGTTGTCAATGTGGTGGCAGTGACATTGAGAAGATAGCTGCACAGTCATTCCTTTTTAATGATGTCTCTTCTTGGTAATTAGGGTAATTCCAGATTTATAAGAATTAAAAGAGCGATATACCTTAAATTTGCTTTTGGAGGTTCTTGTAAGAGACTGAAAGTATTTTGTTAATGTAGTAAAACCAGAGGCAAGGTAACGACAGATAGATGATTCTTCTTTTCAGATATCATGTCATTTGTCTTCTGGAACATTTTTACATCTATTGTATGTGTGGCTGCAGAGAGAGGACAGGCTTCCCAAACAGAGACTACACTGGCATGGAGGAATGATGGAAGAGTATTTCTGAAGCAAGACAGGGATGTGGTGAGAGTCTCCTACAGTAAAATCTTACCTGCCTTTTAAATGAGAATAATTATTTGGGGCACTTCAATCTAAAGCAGTATGAAGGCTGGGAAGTAAGTTATTAGAGGACAGGTAGTAGCAGCCTGTTCAAAATCAGAGTGCTCTGATGTTTCTGACACTGGTGCTTGGAAATTTAGGCATCCATATCCAGAAAAGGGGTTGGCGGATGTGCCTGTCAAGTTAATTTCCTTTTATTCAGCATATAGACTTGCATGTGCAGGGTAGTGGAGGAGACCAGGTGGTGGCAATGCCTTGTGTTCCTGCCTTCAGCTCCTTGCCCGTGCCTGCCACAGGCAGAGATAGCTCAGTGCTGCAGCTCCCCAACGTGCCAAGCTCTGTGCTGCCTGCCCACAGCAGCGCGACTTCCATTAATCACCAGTACTTCTCCCTGTAACAGCAGTGTGTAAATAAAGCTGCCAGAAAACAGGCCTTAAAACAGGACCTGAGGAGTGAGGTCTCTGGGCAGGATGCCAGGGACTGGCCAGTGCCTTGGCTCTGCCTTGCACAGAAGGGGACACCATGCACTTCACCGAAGCCCTAATGTCTCCTGCCCATGTCTCTGGTTTGAATAACAGCCTTTTCATGTCTCAGAATTAAGGTGCAAAGTATTCCTGTAGAGATGCTATTCCTGTTCCTCAAGTGCCTGTCTCTCCTGAACTGGAGAACAGATCACCAAGCACTCTCTGCAGCATATACTCAATAACTATCCAACTACTGCCTGTCTTTTCACGAGTCTGATTCTTGACATCTGTTTTAACAAAGCCAGACAAAGTTGCACCTTAGCTGTCTGGATGGTGAGGCATTCACCTGCTGAGGTACTCAGCTGAGGTAAAATTGCCACTGATCCCAATGCAACTCTTATTTGGGGGATTGAAAGTTTAATTTCTTAACATAATAAACAGCTGCTGCCGTGGGTGATGGCCAGGAGAGCCAGTGCTGGGAAGCCCTAGGTTGCAGACAAGTGTGGCACAGCTGTTCCCGGCCACACTGGGGCTGAGGCTGCATCCAGGGTGTTGAGCACAGGCATTTTCCTCTTTCCCTGAACCCAGGGCATGTCTTATCCACTGGGCCAGTTGGCTTATGGGTGCAGACATCCTTTAAATGAAAATCTTATTCACTCAAGAATGTCTCATGATTCTAAAGGAGAATGCATAAATGAAAACAGTGAGCAGAACATGGTAATTAATGTCCAGTGCACATGTGCAGCATTGCTGATAGTGTTGCCTGGTAACAGAGGAAGGGGTGGCAGAGCCTCACCAGGAACCAGTGAGTCTGGGGTTTTGCCCAGGGGAGAGAGAGAGAGTGTCCCACTGACAGCTCTCTTCTCCCTATTGACCTCCATTTACAGATGTACATGCATGCATACATGCATACTTACATTTCTTTTGGGGCTGCAAAATGCCATCCTGAATAAATAAATACGTAAGCTCTCTCTTTTCATCTCAAACCAGACACTCATGTTTTACTGTGAGGTGTCTACAAAGGGCTTTGAATAGCAGCATGTTCAGTGGGGGAAATTTTTGCATCCTGTTCCTTTGATCATGATAGCATGGTGAGAAGGAAGCAGACTGTCTTCATTCCTGTAACTAGGTAGGGTGCCCAACTTGACAAGGAAAAACTGTTCTTACCCTACCAATTTGCTTTTTGTGACCTAAAGAGCATTAGAACAATTTATGCATTTTTAAATGCATTAGAAAGAAGCTTAAAAAGAAAACTGGCAAATTCCTTGGGAATCAGCATTCTTTTTTAGTCATTAACATATTCTGTTCTATAAAATTATGATCTGTTTTCCTTGGGTTTTTTTAACTATATTTTCCACAATTACAAGGCCAGTGTCTTTTTGTGTTCGTGCTGTAATACATGAGACTGTTAACTAAAATTTACAAACCCTGAATAAGCAAAAATACTTCATTTTTGCAGCAGCTACCCAGGCCACAAAAAGACACTCCTGAATTTACACTCCCAGCAAGCTGCAGCAAAGATTTTTGATTCATCCACTCTAAGTCCCACCTGGTGCTGAGAACTGCCAAGGCCCAGAATGGAGTCCACCCAGAAACAGCATGCACTGTCAAGTAAAACGTGCTCTCACAAACAAAATTTCCATCTTGTAAGGATGGAACTAATTGTATTTGGTGTTTCAATGCTTGCGAGTCAGATGCAGATTATTAATGGTTTTTACCAGCTCTCACAGAAGTCAGAAGAGTCTTTATGTGCAGCTGAGAGGTACCCCAAAAGGATGTGCATTTTCTTTTCATATAAAACTACCTTGTGAATTCAAATAAATTTCTTCCTGCCAGAGGTGTGGTGTGGCCAAAATTGCTGGTGGCCAGCATGAACTTCTGGGAGACATCTACGTTTTTATTAACTGGGTTTTGCAATTCATTTAAGAAATAGTTTGTTGCTCTCAGTAATTCATAAATGTTTTATTAAAAAGTGTTGATGGCATTGACTGGAAATGAAATAAAAGGATTTTTAATTTCTAAAAAGCCTGTATGTAATTACCAGTACATGCCTAGGAAACCATTCAACTGCAGCAGGTCCTCAGACCTTTTTTAGCATCTACCTCTAGCTATTTTTTAGAGTGTAGAAGATTAGAATTAAGAAAACCTATTAAACATTTTAATGCCAGCTTTTACAATAACTGTAATCTAATAAAAGATTAATGCATCACAGCAGATCTGTGTATGTTGCCAGTGGAAGGTTTTTGCCTGAACTGTTAGAGGTGTCATTTTCATCACAGGATAATGACTAGATAAATAAAACAACCTCCCAATAAAAGAGTTTCAGAAGGCTTTTTTATGGTAATAAAAATTAATTGCCTATAATCAAAAGTAAAAATATGAGTACACAAGGGAGATCCATTGTTTGAAGAGAATCATAAAAATTGTTAGGAGAATTAAAAAGTTATGACATAGACAATGTGATTCCTGTCACCACAATCTTAGTATGCAATGAACAGCAGAGTTACCAGCTTTGTTTTGAAATTATAGCAACACTGATTGAGGACAATAAAGAATAAAAAAGTCTTATTTTAAAGGCCCTTTCCATTTATATAGACTGCATTATTCAAAGACCAAGTGCTGATTATGCCAAAAACCATTTCATGTTTAAAATCCTGACTCAAACAACTTCGCAGGAGTGATATGCAGCCACAGTTATAATTACTTGCAGTACATAGGATAGATGGATTTTCTGATCACTTGGGATTGTCACAGCAGCAACGAACTGAATGTTTCTGAGTGAGCAACTTAGTGAAATATTACCTAGCACATTGAGTAGCCATGAGATTGGAGGGAAGGGTAGACACACTGAAAGGTGTTTTTCTGCAATTCTGAAGCCATGAAATTGAACAGCAGCCAATCCCTTTAAAAGACCACTCTGTAATGAGCTGTAAAAAAAAGAGTAGTACAGTGAGATGCTGCTTTATAAACAGTAGGAGAGAGATTTTGGCTAGCAGACAAACTCCTTCCAGCATCTTGATGAAGCAAGCATCATTTTCCTGCTGGGATGCTGCCCATTAGCATCAATTCAGACCACCATGCTTTGGGTCTTCCAAGGGACTATTTTACACTAATGACATTAACAAATAAAAATTCAGATAGCACCTTTTAGCCTTACTGTGTGTGGTTTATCATTACTAAACACAACAGTAATCACAATAACAATGTATCTGAAGTGATGTTGGGACACAGAAACACAGTAACATCTTCACAGCCTTGTGTGGGGTTGGTCATCTGATCTTAGCGGGAGCTTCGAACCGTGGCAGTTGGGTTGCTGTTCAATAATGCAAAGCACAGCTTCATGACTCCCTACACTGAAGAAGAGAACTTAGCCAGAAAAGGCTGATTATTTTCCTTTTCTCTATTGCTGTTATCCCACTGTATTGGTGTTTTTGCCAAGATCTGCCCTTGCCACGTGGCAGTGTTGATAGCTGTAAGGAAATGATTCACTGGAGGTTGTTGTGAATGGTGTCCTCTCATTCTCAGCTTAGAGCACAGTCTGGTTTGGTAGGGTTCCTCTCTGGCCACCTGCTCACTTTGAACATTTTCTGATGACAGTCTAGCAGGATAAATGCCAGCCATCAAAACTTTAGTTTAATGCTGTAATATTAAGCTAATTGAGCCCTAGCAGCCATGGGGGAGTGACAGAGAAAAACAGGTAAGCACAGCAGGATGGACTTGGGTACCATCTGGCTTCAGGAGCTCTTCATTACCTGGGTTTTCTCATTTTCTCCAAATTACTTCTTCTAGGGAGGGGCTACCCTCTGGAAATGAGCTCACTTTAGTTAGATACTAGAATACATATTAACATACTTAATTTTACATGGTCACATTTGGTGATCTCTGTCTAGTAACCCACAGTTTGAATGGATGTGGGAAAAAATTCATGGAAAAGTTTCTTTTTCTCTCTCATAAAATCTAGTACATTTGTAATTTTGGCCATCTTTTAGACCTGTGGTCTTTGGACCAAATTTTTTCATCACTGTACCTCAACACATTAGTTCCTAGAAGCCAAATTTGATTCAGCAAAGGAGTTAAAAATCAAGTGGTTTTTTTTCTTGTAAAATATTTGATTCTGGACATTGAGAAGTGAGTAACATTCATAATGTCATATTCAGAAGAACACAGACCCTGTTTGCCTTCATTTTACTCATGGCTGAGCCAGCATATTTTGATTAGCCAGGGATCATTTAGATAATCCTTTAAAAGTCTGGCCAGTTTCATCAGTCTTCGTGAGCCTACTGCACCCACCTAGTTGTTTTGGAAAGCACCAAAACCAGATCCTTGGGATGTATTTGTCTCTCAGAAGCTAAAAATTCTCACAAACAGAAGGGTTTATTTACTGGTGGCAAAGATGTGGTTTCATCTTAGTGCAATATTTGAGACAGTATCTTGGCTAATCGTTTTATTTCTAGATGCTGTTATCTGCAGTACCACTGAAATACAAACCTTATGGTGGGCTTCTGTGCATCTATGAATTTCATACCTTACCCCTGCACTCTCAAGTGTCTGTGACTTTATGGTGTATTAGAGGAAAAAAATGGCTTATAAGGATCTTGGGTATCCAAATCTTTGTGTTCACTTTTGTGTCAAAGCTGTTGAAAATGAAAGGATTCTCGCATGCCATATGTATCCATGTTGGATATACCTCCACCCTCTATGGCACAATAACAAGAACAAGATGCAGGCCTAGAAACTGACAAAAATGCAAACCTCAAAGCTGCCAAATGAAGTAAATTTGTCAGAGAAGCAGTGAAAGCATCTGCAGGCTGCATCTCATGAATTTCATAAGGAAGAGAATTCCACCAAATTGGGGCCAGGCATATTCCAGATGGCACAGATGGTTTAGCAAGTGACAGATTGGAAACAGAACCCAAATTATGAGCAAGTACGTAAACAGAAATCAAAATTTCTCCAATAGGTAGGAATCAAAACCTGAAGGGTCTTAGGAGACAATAATAATATGTTAATTTTAAGCTTTAAGAAGTAGCCAAGTTGAATGCCTGAATAAGGAAGGAAGATGACAAGTTGTGAGAAGAGCGCATGGCTTTTCAGTAGCTGCCAAGTTTGGAGTAGATTCTTAACAAAACTGAGAGGCAGAAAATGGCCCCTCAAATGCAGCTATAGTCCAACCTGTAAACTGCAGAAAAGAAAGTCAAGATTTCATTAACTGGCTCATTGCAAAACCAGTCTGAATACTGGATGAAAAAAATTACATTGTTAGGTCTTTTTTAATCAAAATCCAATTCAGACTGGCTTTTATGACAGCCAATTTATAGATGGGTGAAATGTGCAAATTATAAAAACAGTCGATACCTGTGACCATGTGAAGAAAATGTGTGAAAACAACAGGAGCAATGAAAGAAGAATCAGAAGTAAAAATATTTCAATATCAATCAGAGAGGGAAGGAAATCACAGCAAAGTTAATCCTCAAAACAGCATGTGGGGAAAAGTTAGAGGAATCCTAGCTCCGACTTAAACAAAGACTGATTATTTTATTCTCCAGTAATACAGGCCACCCTATGCACTGTTCTTAAAATTCAGGGCAGCAAAACATTTTAATTAATTGAATAATAATTACATTGTAGGGACAATTTCACATTTTGAGTGTGAAAATACCAATTATAGGTGTGTGTGTGTATGTATATGTACATATGTGCATGCACAGATATATTTATATACACAGACCTGTAAAATACATGGATAGAATTTTACAGCTGTGTGTCCTACTCCCTTTAAGCCAAAGGTAATGAGGCTTCCAAACAGCCATCCTTTTCTTGGTAATGCTGTCCTTCATTGCTGATTAATCCCTAGGTGGTAAACATGGGCTGCGGGCCTTATTCATGTGTGAGAGTTGGTTTTGTGGCCCAGGGAAGGATTTCTATAGAATCAAAATGATCAGGGACATGCTGTGAAGCCGGCATGCTCTCTCTTAAATACCTCCTAGGCTTTTCCTGGCATTATGGACAAGTATTTTCCAGGTAAAGGGTCAAAATATTAAATGCAGTGATGGTTTGGTGTTTCAGGCATGGTTAGCTCTTCTGTGTGATCATTTTGCAGAGAGGCTGTGGATATTCTTTTCCTGCTCTTTTTTAAGGAACTGAATATGTTCCACCTCGTATAGCCACATGAAAAAGGCTGGAGAGCCTGAGTAGCTCTGCTCTGTCCCACCATGCACACGTACATTCCCCTTCAGTTGTTAGGGTGGCAGAGGGCCAGTCAGTCTGGTAGGTTTTGTTTATGCTTTTATCTGGCCAAGTTCACTAAATGCACATCCCCAGGATCCAGGTCAAGCTCTGGATTTATTATAATGTGCATCCAAGGAAGTGTTTTAAGCAGAGCTTGCTCCATTTTACTTTGGTGTAAAATGGTATCATCGCCCTTCTGTCACCCACTGTCAGAAAACAAAACAACAATAATAACATCAAAAAAGAGAGTATGTGTAGCCTATGAAAAACCCATAAAATGTCTGAGAAAATTAAGTGGGTAAAATACCCTGTATTTATATTGAGCAGTTTTTCCTGCTGGCCATTCAGGTCACCTCTTTTTTTCATCTTTTAATCTGGTCTATGTGCAATATCATCTCTGTATAGCCTTCCTGGTTTCTTTATTTTCTTGTCAGTCTCTGCCCTAGTCTTTGCCCCACTGTCTTTCTGAATTTCTTTGATATTCAGATTGACTCAAATATGCTCTCAGATCAAGCAGCAGAAAAAAAGCAGTAATTGAAGTCACCAGCATGTTTTCAGGGTCTGATACTGCCTGCCTCCTCCATCTTTCCTGAATAAGGAAGAAAAATCCCATGTGGGTGGAGAACACAGAGACCCTAAAGCCTCTTGTCTCCTCTGATGTGGAGCATGGGCTTATGGCACGAGGAGGGGAGGAAACACGTGCTGCACTCCTTGGGTAAAGGCAGCAAACCTGTAGCTTAATGAATCAGCGTCTTTCATCTGAAGAGAGGTTTGCACAACGTCCCTAATTGGGTTTCTCTGAAGAATTGCAGGTCCTAGACCATCACCTGGAAGGGCAAGGTGGTAACAAATGTGGACACACAAGGTATGGTGTTGCTTAAAGGAAAGGGAAGCTACTGGGTTGGAGAGTGTCAGTACCAGCCTCGTGTGGCTGCTGTGATATGACGGGTCCCACATCAGTGACGCCGTCTCCGGCACAGCAGGAGACCCTATTTAAAACAGAAGAAATCTGCTAGCCTTCCTACAACAGCACAACATCCTGTGTGACAATTTATCAGACCCCAGAGAGAAGCCAGCGTCCCTGGAGGACATCTGCATTACCACCTCACTCCCCCATCCTTTGCCCTCACTGAAGCTGTTCCATCCATCTTTGTGCTCACCCTGCTGACTCCACTGTCTCAAAGGGGTGTCTGATGTGGATGCTGGGGGCACTGGGAGGTGGTCCCTTGGGAGCGCCTGGTCAGGAGGTAGGAGCCTGCATTAGAGTTATGCCAGGGAGCAAACAACTAACAGCTAAATGAACATGGCTTTAGGCTGTGGTCACTACACCTTTGAGGAGAGGATTAAAGGAAAAATGCACTGGCATGTTCTCTGTTAGAAAATAAATGTTTAAAGTCTCCATGTCTGTCCCACCATATATGAAGGTGGAGATGTTCTTTCAGTGGAGGCCTGTGACAATATATCACGGGCTCTCACTCAGCAAGACACAGATACCAATAAATTTTTGTGATGACTGGGAATTCCCCTGCAGTTCTTTCAATGTCCATGTTTTGTACCTGCTGGAGTTGCTGTTGACTTCAAAGGAAGCAAAGAGACAAATTGGGTTTCTGTGTGTATAAGAGGGTGTATTCACTGGTGAAAGCTTTGTCAAAAACCAAAGAGTTGTCTTCAAACTAGGAGTAGATTATCTGATCTTTTTTTTTCCCTTAGTCCCTCTATTGCAATGGTTAATTTTTCTAAGTAATTTTGTTCTTTCCCTTTCACAGTTCCACTTCAGATGCCTGATCCAGCCTAGTACTTTCTCTCTGACCTCACAGTCTGTTGCCATGGAAATTCAGCTTGATAACTTCAGTGATGGATTAGGCAGAAGACAAAAGATAGACTGGATAGGAAATTGTTACCAAAAATCCATAAAATAAAACTCCTTAACACCAATGTGGCATTAAGAAGCAGGCATTCTTTATTTGGTGCCAGATGTGCAAGGGGATATTTCCACCAAATTATTGCCCATGCTGAGTACAGAAAAGGCTCTTGTTTATATACGATAGTTTGCATACATATTAATTGATTTCCCAGAAGAAACATGCATATGATAATAATTTCCTTGAAGTCATCAGTGTATTTCCTCCCTCACCAGCACATGTGTTCTCTTGTCCCAGGGGTCTCTCTGGTGAGCTTTGGTGGTCACTGACCCTGATACTGTGGTTCACTGCCTGATGAACACAATATTACTTCCCAAATATGGAGCTGAGGTGAAACAACTAGTCTAGTTCATTACTTTGGAGACCCTTGATCAAAAAAATGTATTCTCCCATCTCTCTCCTTGGTTAACCTTTAACATAATCCTCCTCACTGTGTGGTTTCAGAGGCTAATGGTTTTGCAAAACAATCATTGTCTTTTCCCTACCAGCAAATACTTCATCTGGCAACAGAATGAACTTTGATTTGCTAAAAGGGCAAGACCAGTTGTAGCTGTGCTGATACCAAGTCTGACAAAGCTGCTGAGAGCAAAGTCCTGACTCTGGATTTGATGCAAAATGCCTGGGATTGGGCTCTTGACCAGCTCATATGTAACTGCACCAGGAAAGTGCACCTGGCAGCCCAGTGCTGGAGGAGGGGGTTCAGTCTGCCTTTGCCCACTACAGGTAGGTCACATCTCAGTAGCTTGCAGACAGGTGCCAGAATTTCATCAGCATTCCATTAGCCCCTGCTGGAAACCAGGGCCACTAGGGCTTCAGTGGTCTATAAGGCTGAAAATCCTTGATTTACCAAGCTGAAGCACACAAGGCTCCTTGAAATACTTGCTTCTCTGTGGAAGGTCTTGTAGAAATCCCCAATAAGAAGCCCTCTATTAGCAAGGCAAAGCCAGACATCCATTAATGTCTTATTGCACCTAATCTTTGCTGTAGAATGTTGTGAGGTGTATGCTTGTCCCCGTGGGTTTGTGTGATGATTTCAGTGGGTTTCCAAGAGGGTGGGTGAGCAGTGCTGCTGCCCCCATGCAGTGCTGCATGGGTTGCTGAGGATGCATGGATAGGGCCAGATGTGCAGCACTTTGCTGTCAGCTCCTGAGAACCCTGCAGCTTCCAGGACGCTGCTTGACATTTTGGTACAATCTGATGACTTGCAGCGTGTGCCCAGAGCACTGTATTGATGTCACTGCTGGAAGTGGGCCAAGCATCCAAAGGGCAGTGAGTTGGTTAAGATGATAATCACGTTGGATCCTGGTCTCTCCATATGACAGAGCTTCCATTCCTGTTCATGACTCTGCCACATTTGTCTCTAAGGGCAAATGTGACTTAAGCAAAGTGGCAGAAGGAAAAGAGACTAGTCAGCATTCATCAGGGAAAAGAGATATCCGTGACGTAAAACAGTAATATTTGGAATTATAAATGTCAGGAGCAGCTCCCACCACTGCTGGATACAGTCTGTTCAGTCTGATTCATTATTCTCATCATACTTTGGAAGTCCCCAGTAAGCAACAGGAGTGCTGGAAAAATAATAACCCAATGAGGGTCAAGAAGCCTTGGGGTGGCAGGGACTTCCATGCCCAGTCCACCAAAAAGAAGGGGGAGCTGACACATCTCAGAAGAGGTGATGCCTCTTCTCTGAGGGATGAGAGCTGCAGCAGCTGGAGACTGTGCAGCTGGCTGCAGGCAGTGTTTAACAGCTGGCTTACATCCAGCCCTACCAAGGGGCAGAACTGTCCTCACATCATGGGAGTTATTTGGGTTCCCAGCATGATTTTATGCTCATGCCAGGGGTTAGAGCACTGCAGGGCCTCTGTCGTTCTCTGGGGACAGCATGGGGCACAGCAACTTGTACAAAATTAGAGCTAAGCTAAAGGTTTTGGCTAAAGCCATTTTAGACTGGTGGAAATCGTTTCTCTGATGGCAGTGGCCCCAGGATCAGGCCTTGAATCTTTGCCTTGAACAAATTTGAATCTGTTTTAATGTGGGTTTATGTCATCCTAAGAATTTGCCAGCATTCCCAGCCCTGAACTGAACTCTGGAGTCTCTAGCTGTACCTAGTTCTCCTGGGTTGGTGCAGGCTGAACTTGGAGGTGTTGGTTTGGGCTCCTTAGGACAAGAGCTCTCAGTTATGTGTCAGGCTATGTGCTGGTAGTGGGCTTAGGCTCAGGAAACCTGTTTCTGTCTGCTTTTTCCAATTTCTTCAGCACAGCTTGGCCACATAAACAAGAAGAAAATTGGCAAGCAGAGCATAGGGAAGGAAGAGGCCATGATCACCCATCCAATTTCTTCTTTATGGCAAGGATGACATGAACTAGAAATCCCTTGATATTGAATTTGGTATTTTAATGGAGAATGTAGAAACATTGTTCATGCAATGCATTGCTCATGCCATACATTTCCCACCATCAGGCTGCAACAGAATATGAATTGAAATGATCATATTTGACCAGCAAAGCAGTAATATCACCAGATGAACCAGAAGAACTTTCAGCTGAGTGACAGAATCTTTTCTTAATGTACCTATACAATACTTCAAAGTATTTGCAATGAATTTATTTCCAGTTGGGTCTAAATCCTCCAGCAAACTCCAAATTTATTACCTCTGTCATGTGCAAAATACCTTCTTTATACCTCATATCAGCTTCCTTTCAAACCTGATGGTACTTAGAGTTTATGGCATACTACATTATAGTCACTTACCATCATACATATTGTGTTCTTCCATGGCTCTAAATGTTAAAAGGACACCTTTTTGCCCTGTTTGAAAGGAGGGGGAGAGCAGAAAACACATGTATTAGCAAAATTGCTGTCATTTATTTCATCGCATCAAGGCTGAAATAACCAATCCATTATAAGGGAGGTAATACATCATACATTATTTGCTGCTTACTATGGCAAGCCACTGGCTCAGCACATATAGACTTATGGATTTGGTACTTGGAAAACTGTAATGAATGTGCAGTTGTGATGAGCAAAATTAATGCTAATATTTACTGCTCTCCACAACTGCTATATATCAACAGCTTCCCCCTCCCTTCCTATTTGCCCCCACTCTGTACATGCAGGCAAATGTTCCAGCTTTTTAATTTCCATCCCAGCTATCACTCAGTAGCAAGCTTGTCAGCAGGGGCTCTGACCCTTTAGAGGACAGAAATGGAACAGAGGCCTGAGGGAGGTTGGTTTGCCATGCCCCTGTAACGTCCTCCTTGGCTGCCGTTGTGCCTATGTGTAAAAAGAAGCTCCAGAAAGATGCTGCCTGCAAACTTCTCTCTCTACAAAATAGTTCAGTCAAAATGTTTTGGATCAACTGGAGGATGTCTGTCTATACAAAGCAACAGTGAAATTTGGCATCAAATGTTTTGAACTGCTGTAACAACATAATACCTTATAGTGGTGTATATATAGTATACTTCTTATTTTTATATCTAGAAAGACATCAAAAAGTATATGTCATAGATAGATAGATAGATAGATAGATAGATAGATAGATAGATAGATAGATAGATAGATAGACAAATAGATCTGTTAATTTATTCTCACAAAGCCACCTGGTTGCAGCATCCCATAATAAGGTCCTTTATTTAAGCCCCTGCTCCACTGATGGCAGGGTCAGAGTGAGGCATAAGCAGGCTGGATCAGCTGTGCCCTGCCCCACTTTGAGTGGGAGGAAGACAGAACACCGTGGGGATACAGCAGGCTCTGTCCTTGTGCTCCCAGGAGCTGCATACAGCCCTTCTGCAGCTTCATAAGAGGATTCTTTTGGCAGCTTCTGGAAAGGCAAGGATGGGCTGGGCAGCATGACTAATGGCAAGGCTTGGGTGACTTTCCATGTGTTCCCTGATGTTTTTTGCATGCAGACTTTGGGTTCCTTTTGAAGTAAAGCAGAAACATCCAAGCCTCTCTTGGTCCAAGCCTCGCTTTTCACAGTCTCTGACTATTGATGCAACAGGGCGTGCTTGAGGCTTGGTGCTTATAGTTTCTGGACTCATCAACTACATGTTCAGGAAAAGGATCCATAAAATTAATTAACCCTGAATAATGCATCAGTATTCCCTATGGTGCAAACATCAGCCCTGTACTCTTATTTTTGCAGTGTGGACAGCAAGAGCACGCTGCAGGACTAGTTCTGGCCAGAACACAGCTACTCCACATGCACATCCCAGGCAGCTGAGCCAGTGCTAAATCATCTGCCCTTTGGAAAGGCAGGGAGAAGCACTGGGTCACCTGACCACCAATGTAGCTTGTTTCACCCACAGTACAAAATCATTGCTGCTATTGCAGTGTACCATTATTTTCAGGGTCTGAACTGTTTTTCTAATCAAATATTACCATTTTCCTGAATGCTGAGTTGCAGGTGGTTTATAACTACCACTATCGTTGTTTTTAAATAAAAATGCTGTATGCTCACTGAAATTCTGAGTGGCAAACCTCCTATTAAATTGTCTCTCCGACTTTCAGCATTCCCAAGTCACTCACTTTAGCTAAATGGGAGCTGTGTGATGCCCCTTGGGGAGAAAATCCCTATAAACATGCAAACACTGTAAGCTATTTCTAAAGAGGAACAGCTGCACTATTACACTTGGTTTCTCAAAACAACCAGAAGATAATGGGTCCAGATTTGCCCTCAGCTCTGTTTCTGTAACCCGTATGATTTCAGTGCCTTGTAGGTGCCTCATGGATGGGCAGATCCTGCTTCTCCTTGTGTCTTGTTTTACCCTAATCACTGTCAGAGGTGCCAGGGTGAGATTGAACCACATGATGAAGCCTGTTGGCACAGGTGGGCTATGCAAGCTTTTTGTCTTAGAAGCATGAAGCAAAAATGGCAGAACAGGTACCTGGGTCCTTGAGAAATAGCTGTCTTTTGCCCACAGCTCTTGCCCTTCATTGCCAAAAAAATGTATTTCAGCATCTCAGTGACCCTTCCTATATGGGCATTTGTGTCTCAGTATTTCTGTATTTGCCAGGAGAGCTTGAGAAGGAGCGAAACAAGTCATTCATGGCTCACTAGAGCAGTGAGTGGTTGCAGCTTTTGACAGCATGACAACTGAGTAATAGCATGTTTTCACATGGTGGCCCCGCGTGATGTCCTCAGCGTCTTCATGCTGTACTAGAGATTCCCTGTCCCAGGGAATGACATGTGAAAGGGGGTAGTTATATAGTGTTTCATAAGCACTGCCTTTGGCTAAAGATGTTCATGTAGTTAGCTGGTCAGAAGGTTTTTGAGTGCAAATAATTTTTAGCTAAAAAGGGACTAGAGGTAAACCAGCTTTTTTTGTTTGTTTGTTTATCTGTGTATCTTACATGTAACAAAACAAGATTTTTTTTAAGCACCCAACTCAAATTCATCCTTAAACCTTCCAATATGAGCATTTGGAGCTGTGGGGTTTACTTCCAGTGGCTCAGACTTTTAAAAATCTCATTTGATCCTACCAAAGCTGTGGAAGGCAAACATGTGTACAAGTGTTCCTCAGAGAATAGCCAGATGACTACAATGCCTAGCATGGAGCAGGCTCCTCATGCGACAACATGTCTCAATATGAAAGGCATAAATATATCAGATGATGATAAAACCACTGGGCAGGCTTTGTGAGCGTGGTTCTGACTGTGGTCTGGGCTTCAAGGTTCAGCTTGAAAGATGGGGTTGCCCAAGCAGGCAGTGAGCATGGATCTGGGGGAAGTCTTACACACATTCCCGATAGTCATCATGGGAGGGCTCCTGTGACATAAGGAAAAGATTAAAATTTCCCTAAACAGCCTGTGATTATCTAATGCTAAGAGCAAAAATGTCTCTTCTAGGAAAGAAGAAAGCCACAATCCCACTCAGGAGCATGTAGGCTCTTACAAAGCTAATTTATGATGGAGGTGTGGGAATTGTTAATTACTTCTGTGGAAACAAAACCACTGTTGCTGCTTCAATCCGTTTTTTTTTCCAAGCTCTTCCCCAGTTTTCACTTGTTACTAATTTTCTCAAGAAAGTTCCTTGAGGGGTAGCAATGTACCTTTCAGACTTGGCTCAGTCTAAAGGTGAATATTTTGAGAACTCTTAGCAAAAGCAGCCTGGCTGTTTTTATGATATGTGGGTGTGAAGAGAAACCTGCTATTCCTATTTGTTCCGGTTGCAGCTTCTCTGACCTCATAACTCAAGAAGAGCTGACGCTAGCAATTTTGAACCCAGCTTGTTTTATAGACCTCCATGATGAAAGAGAAAACAGTTCATGTCTGAATAAAATAAGTATTTCTAGAGCTGGGAGCAACTAGAATCGAAGGCCAAATTTTGCTTTAAAATACTGCAGCATAGCCCTCCTGAAATGCCAGTCCGAGGGCAGAGCTCATCCTGGCACAGTTCGTACATACTGATGAAGAATTTTATTTTTCCTAGAATGTTAAACTGAGGTTGAAGGGAGGAATGTCAGATTTAATCTGCATGAAAAGCCCAGTTCCAGCTCTGATGCCAAACTCTGGGCCAAAGTATAAATAATGGTAATTCAGCAAGGAGTAAATATCTCAGCCATGTCAATGGGAGGTTTGTGCAATGATCAGAAAGAGGATTTTGCCATATACAAGCAATTATCATTTTCAGATAACATTATGTATTCTGAACACAGTTCTTATATCCAGTATTGCTTGATAAGGAAATATGCCATATTCCATTCTTATTTTTTTCTGTTCCCTTTTTTCCTTCCTCTTTTGTTTACCCCACTCCCTGTCCTGGGGTATCTCCTTTGTTTTTCTTTCTTCCTTTCCTTCCTTAGAGCAATTCTCTAAGGCTGCTATTTGCAGAGGTTTTCCTAGTATCTTACCCGTTCCAAGGAGTAGTAAAGAGCTAGTGCTGGAATTCATGCATTGTTTTGGGGTTTTAATTTGACATGTTGGTGGCAGTAGAGAGAGACAAACTCAATTTTTAGAAACCCAGAACACAGGTATGGATAATGTCTCATCAAAATACTGAGGGATTGGTCACATATATCTATTGAGTAAGTTTGAATCAGCCTTTGACTTGGGTTTTTCATTGGGTGAATTTTGTTATTTCTATTAAGCTAAGCACTTGTGTGAAATTCCACATAAAATTCCACCAGATCTACCCCTTCATCTTCAAATAAATTTCTTGACCTAAGAAAAACCACTGTAGACTGCAAATTGTTGAAGGGAGCAGACGTATTAAAACCCCTTAAATCCATAATGTATTTACAGAAAGTGGATTTTTCCAGCTTCTGCCTTTATTGAATTGTCACGTGCTGTGTCAGGCAAACTGCAAATGAACAGCTGTTATGAAATCAAGTCTTCCTACTCCTAAACCATCAAAAGATACCTCCACAAATGACACAGCCATCCCCTGACATCTCATGACAAAATTCTCTGCTTAGTCTGACAGAGGTGTCCCTCAGCAACCTAATCCAGGTCTAGCTGAGGTCAGTTTGTCAGCTAGGGCTCTGTTCCACCCAGTTCAAAAGGATTCTACCTCTTGTGGTTTGGAGGCAGAGCACTCCATTCTTACACCTCAGCTGAGTGTCAGTTGTCATGACATAATTTTGGGGTTAAGCAAATGTGGTTATGTCTTCACTTTGCACTAGGAGGAGCTCTTTTAAATTAATTGTATATTTATAACCTGCATGCCAAGTGTACATGGTAGAAGATTTTGCCATATGTAAAGATAATACGTCCAAATGAGTAATTTTGCTCAGGGACTGTAATAGAGACTGACAAGGAGACTCAAGTTCCTGGATTTTTATCTCCTCTCCAGTTGGAGATGATGCTGTGTGGGCAGTTCAAACCCACCTCAGAATGCTCTATCTGATTCACAGTAGTGCCTTCCTTGGGCAGACTGTGTCAGTAGCTCTTTGCAACTTCCAGCTAATGAAAGACCTTGATACGTATACTGGAAAAGGAAGTAAGATGTAAACTACAATAGATTGCATTTTTTTCCAACTTGTTTATTGATAAAAACATGAACAAAATATAAACATTGCATTTTTTTCCAACTTGTTCATTGATAAAAACATAAACAAAATATAAACATGAAATATAAATGTGTGTGTTAATTATAACTAACACTGATATGCCCAGACTTACTCCCTCACAACTGCTCCTATAACATACCTGTGCCTGTGGATGCAGAGGAGGGGCAGAGAAAATTCTTCAGCATAATCATACACACATCACAAAAAGACATGTAAATGCATCCCACAAGGAATGGATTTGCATAGCTGCCACCAGCAACTCCTAGTCTGTGCAGAGTGAGTTTGATCATATTCATGCCTGTGAACAAATGAATGAATGAACAAATGAACAGGTGAGTAATTCTTTTTAAAAAAGAGGTTACAATTGGTTATTTTGTCCTATTGTCTAAAGATGTTATTCCCTTTCTGCTATCTGCTTGTGTCCTCTCTTTCCTTTCTTCCCCATTACAATCAGCTGATTTATTTGAGGCTGGTGGCAGCACTGTCTTGGGAGAGAGGTGTGTGGAGAAGCATGTACTGACATGATCCTGTTTTGGACTGTGCCACCAAGATAAGACTGGGGCTCTGGAGGGGTCAGTCTGCTCTGCTGGCTCTCAGGATATGGAAATGACAGAGTGCTCTTGGCCTTGCAGCTGTCCAGCTACAGAGCCAAGCCCTGGATGGCTCCAGCTTGGCAGTGCTCTTTGGGTTTCATTAGGGCCAGATGACTCACACAAGCTCAGGGTCAGGTCTGTTGCTCTGCAGAGGCTGCAAGACAGTTGATATGTGTGTTGCTGGACCAGGAACTGAAAAGGAAGGGTTAGGTGGGACCTGCTCATCCCACAGGTCCTGCTGCTGAGAAAGCCAAATGAACCATTTCCATCCATCCATTCATGCGGCTGGATGTTCCATTAGCTCTTGGTTCCATTACCTCCACCTCTTGTGAATAATTAACACCCTCTAGAGTTAAATAGCCTTCATGGAATCACACAGCGAAAGTTTTAGCCTGCTGTAGAAAAAGATCTGAATCTTCATTAAAACTTAAAGGATTTTAAAGAATAATTTCTGCTGCAACCTGCTGGTTTTATCCCTGCTAAGCTTTCCCCTTATCTTTGTCCCATATGGGCTGCATGGCAGCAAGCAGGAAAGCCCTGATGCAATGTGCAGCTGGCACCAGAGCTTTTGATGCCCTCCCTTTCTCACCAGACAGGTGTTTGGGAGCCACAAAGGGAGCAAGATTTAAAATGTTTCCCTTTCAAGCAGCAGTGAAGCACAGCAGCTCTCTTCGAAGTGACTCAGCCTGCCCTTGGGCACATCTTTATTGCTGTCATTCCAGAAACCATGCAGCAGAGCTCTCCAGCGGCATCCTCTCCCCTTCCTCCCCATCCCGGTCCTACACTCCCATCAAGGTCCATCATAGGCAGCAAGATAGAGCTCTTCAGAAAATTCAGGGCTACACAGACAGTCCTCTTACATCAGAAGGGTTTGTTGAGGGAGGCTGTGCTCTTCCTGTGCCTCCAGAGATACTGTATAGGTGGCTGGGCAGTAAAACGTCAGCTAAAATCTCCTACTCAGATGAAAGCTTGGTGTCAGATGTTTTGCTTTACAGTAACTTCATATAAAAAAATTGAATCTTTCTATTGTCTTCAGGGATCATTTTTAAACTGGCTTGTAAGAATTGTCATCATATTCCTCATTTAATCATGCTCTGCTAAGAGCATCTGCTTCAGAGGTGAAAGGGTGTTTTTGTCCAGCTGCTCCCAAGACCCCAGTGAATGAGCAGAGACAGCACTGCCTCTGTTTCAGATCAGCGTTGGGCCTTGCATTGCTCCTTCTCTCTTCTGGAAATAATCACCTTTGGACTGACTCCAAACCTGGAATGTTTTAGCCCTGTTAAATAATTATTGGGACAGTTATATGTCTCTTAAAACCACAGGCTTATTAGGGAACCATAATTTTGGTATGTGTCTTAGGTATATTCTTCCCTTTTACCCTCCTTTCAGACCTTTCTAAATTGTTCTACTTATATTTTTAATATGTGCCAAAGATTTCGCATAGGAAAAGAGGGAAAGTTTGGAAACAACACTGGATAAGTTAGGTAATATGATGTAATTTCAGGGAATAAGTCTGGATTTTTTTTCCTCCTGCATGGTATGTGCCACGTAGCTTGGAAGATCAGTTAGTGCCTTGGACACGTGCATGGTAGCTTGATGATTTTTCAAGGGACATGCTAAAAAAATGAAGTTGGCCAAGCTTGAACCCAGTGCAAAGAGTTATACAGCCTTTGAACTTCAATTAGTAGCTAAACCCAAAGATGAATCTGACTGTGGAAATTAAAAATATTTCAGAAAAAAAAGCCTGTAAAGCACCCAAGGCACTGCTGATAAATATGGAACATTCATGTCTTACGAAATGTATTTTTTCTTAATTATCAGTATATGGATTTGTACTGTTCAAAGCCCAAACAGTGAATGTTCTGTGATGGATGCACAATAAAACAGGACTAATTGGAAGCATTAATTTAGACAGAGGCAGAAGCTGACACGGAGCTCTGAGTAAGAGATGCTTTATATTACCATAGCAAGTACAAAGTGCTTGCCTGTAATTCGCAAGCTCAAATCACACCACCTTCACAAACAAATCATTGCAAACTGTTGCTATGTCATTTTTTCCTTTTATTACATGTCTGATAAATATCTTGGACCCAAGGTCATCTTCAGGAAATAGTTGTAAAGCAATAGAAACATTACTATAGGTGCTGCTCTGTTTCTGGCAATGTAATTGACAGTGAGTGAGCATGCAGGAGCTGCACCCAGCAGGGACCCTTTTGAATAAATATACAGTAAAGAAGCACAGAGGAATGGGAGAGTAATGTATCTCCATAAAAAGCTGTATTTCATACATCCCCCCAAAGCTCTTCTGTGGTTTAGGCCTGTAAGAGCAGAGGTACATGTCAATTTTGCTGCTCCCCCTGCTTTATCTGCCTGCTTCCACCCCAGTTCAGTAAAAAGTGATCATGTGTGACACTTCTGGCACATGGGTGATGCCACCGACATCAGATGGAAGCAGCTCTCACTCCAGTTCTGAGGCAGCACTCAAAACAAGAAGTCAGATTCTGCTTGCATGAAAATACAACCTTAGGCAGGTTTCTTGTTGTCAGGGATTTCAGCCACTAGCTTTGGTTCATGCCAAATCACTTGTTGTTAACCACTATATACAAGTTATTGTTTGTGAGTAGTCTTGGGCTAAGCTGCTGTTTTACACCTTTGGTATGCAAGTACTAGAGTTTTATTTTAATCTTCTGTTTGACCGAAACAGAAGAAGAATTGATTTCTAACAAACAAGACAAAAGGGAAAATTAAGCACCCAAGCACCCAACCAAGGTTGTGCTGAGCTATCACAATGGCTTCAGATGGTCCACCGAGCACCCAGATTTGAAGAGAACAAAAGATGATCCTCTCCACTCCTTTGGACTACTTCTTGCAATTCTTAATTCCCCTAATCTTCATATTATTTCTTACTCCTAATTTGGTCACTGGTTTTCAACTCCTAAATGTGTTTTACCATTTAGTGTTTCCTGTGTTCTCCTCTGAGAGTCATTTGTATGTTGAATAATCTTCCTAATTGCACAGGAGTTGTCCTGGATTTATGCCACTGCAGCAGAAGCCACCATCAGTCCCAGGGGACTTTCCCTGACACGGCTCTCTATGGTCCTGGAATTGATACCTCAAGCAAGCTTTCTGTTATTTATTTCCATCCAGTCCTTTGAACTCATACTGAACAGGGCTGAAACTCTGCACTTAAAATTATGTCCTTTGTATAATGCTTCTGGATATTCCTTCTTCTTGGTGTCCTGACCTTTGCTAAGGCTATTGCTAATATATTCTCTTAGCCACAGTAGTTAATGCTAACACAAGGACTAATGTTCTCCTGCAGCTTTAACACTGATGTGCCACACTTAGTGCTCTGTCTCCAAACAGAATTATGTCCTGATACTGCATTTTACTGTAGGAGTGATTTTGCTGCTCGGGTACAATGACAGCTGAGAATACTTAAAAAGAGAGAGAGGGGGAAAATGTAGTAAGGCAAAAGTGTGGCAAGACACTTATGTCAGTATTATCATTGCCATTTCATGGGAATGTAACATCTGACTGCCACACAGCTCTTTCAGCATCTGTCTGGTGAGGACAGAGTGATGTTTAATTGTAGTTCATTCAAAGTGCTTGAACAGAAAGTTCTTTGTTTGTCAACAGCTCCACTGCACCCTAATTTCAAGATTATGCTTTGCATATTAATAAATTAAGTCCAGACCAAGTAAAGCCTGGAAAAGAGCAGTGTAGGCAGTAAGAACATATTATTATCTATTTCAGAGATGAATTTGTCTTTCCAAACGCACCTCTGGGTATGTTTGCACTTGCACTGTTTCTAAGGAAACAACTCACAGCTGTGTTGGAAGTTTGTTGCTGATGCAAATTTCAAGCTCTCTCTGAGGCCCAAGCAGTCACACATATTAAGGGCAGTGCAGTGAAGCCAGGTGCTACCACTGAGGTAGGCACTGACACTACCAGAAATCGAATGTCCCTGTTCCATGGCTGGCATTTCTGCATTTCCACCAGAAAAAAAAAAATCAATAGCCTTCAAGAGCAGAGCAGCTGGGTCAAGGGGAGAGGCACATCTCCTGCAAAGCATTGAGACAAGCACCTCAGGACTTGGCTCCTGCAGTGCTTTCTCAGCATGGGACACCCATGTACTGTAAAGGCAGACTTGTCTGAGCACTTGGTGCTTTCAGGAGACACCCAAGGTTGCTGCACAGCTTTGCACAGCCACTGTGCTCTTGGAGGGGAGATGATCCAGGGGATGGATAGGAGAGAAGCTGCCCTCTATTTTGCCTTCTGATGCCAGCTTCTATCAGCAGTAGCTGAAAAATAAGCACTGTGCTTTGGGAACTGTGTTATAGCCTGACTGAAATGAAATGAGGCTCCCAGTGTTGTTTCTGGAAGGGGAAGGAGAGAGATAAGACGTCCACGTCATATCACCAACAACATAACTGGTATTAACGAAACAGAAGTCAAGGATGAATGAGCATTGAGGCTGAGCTAACTTTCACATCAAGAGAAGATCCCTGAAGGGCTATGTGCTGACAGGGCAACATGGAAAAGCTGGTACACTTAATCTCTTCACAAGGGCTGTTCTGTGAATAATCAGAAGTTGTTAAGGTTGTCAGTCCAATTTCCTTTCAAAATAAAATTAAGTGTGGAGGTGATGACATTTCAGAAATGAGTAAATTCTTTCCTGAATATAAATATAGGCAGGTTTAACCAGAAAGAAGAGACAAATAAAATATCTTACCTGTAAAGTACCATGTGAATAACGCAGTAGGGGGCCTGCACATTATTATTGCTATAATTCCAAACAGTTATTCTATGTTGATGGTTTCAAGTGTCAGCCCATCATGTGTAAGACAGGATGACTTTAGTCTACTATGAACTCTTAAATAATTTAATTTAAATTATGCTTCAGACATGCAATATTTTCCTGTGAAAAGACAAGACCAATACATGTTCAAAATTGCATTCCAAAGAAGCACGTGGATAGTGGATCTTTTATTTCTTTTTAATGCAAATGGAGATGTAAAAAGAGGCCATCCACACAGAAAGGTGAAACATTTTACTTTGTTGTGTAACTGCATTCATGCTGAATTGCAAATACAAATTGCAGAAGCAAAGGAACTGCAGAGTTGTTAGAGCAGATTTTTATAAAGTGAGATCCTCTTCCTAACTTCACATGAATTTCCGTTTAAATTACTTATTCCCTGACTAATCAAATACTCTGTGTCACTGTGTCATCTCACCCTTCTGTTCCTTGTATATGATATTGCATATCTCCACCTCTTGAATTGAATTCAGAAGCAATAACACTGAGTGAAATACAAGCATTGGAGTCCTGCTCTCATTAGCAGAAATTATATCCAGCTCCTGCTGTGACCTTACTTATAAGTACAAATGATTTACTACACCAACTTGAACCATCATTCCTTCCAGACCAATGCCCAGCTTCAAAGCATGGCAAAAAATCCATATCTCAATACCTGTGCAATCTTGTAATTCAGCTAATGGAGCAAAAACCCCATTCCTCATCTCTGCAGCCAGCAGCTGATATTTTCAAGAAGGGAATTTGATCTTCCCCTTTTATCTTTGTGTGTCTTGATGCAACATGCACCTCTGACATTCTGGAGTTCCAGGCATTCACCTCTGTTTTTTTGCTGTGCAGGGGCTTTGCTGACCCCCTCTGGCTATAAGCAGAGCTCCCTGGAGAGTACTCACAGAACACCCATGTGGCTCAGTGTGGATGGACCATGATGAACATCCAGATTATTCTGAAATCAGCTTTGGCTAAAGCCAGGTTCAATTCAAGACTGCAAAGAGGCAATACAGATTTTTGTCCCAAAAGCCAAAGGAAAGCTGTCTCTAGTCTGTAGGAAGGACGAATAGAAATGAAAAGTAAGAGCTCACTTCTTTCCCTAGCAACCTTACATCCACTCCAGAGGCCCTGCTAGCCTGTATAATACAGCAGATAATAAAATCAGATAATAAAAACAGCACATTACAGCCTTTCTGGTTGATTTATGTGCAACCTTACATCCTTGTGCTGTTCTCACAGGAGAAAATCTGGACATGGAAACTTCCACTCCCTATTATATTCCAAGTCCATCCTGGGAATAATTTCCATTTACATCTGACCCTTTGTATCCCCAAACCAGTCTCCAGTCCCCCATACCAGAAATGCTGATTCCCTTGATCCTGACCTGGTTTGCTTCTCACTTGCCCAGTCAGTAACTTGGGCTGTAAATAATTTGCACAATCCTCCCCTGTCCCCTGCCCATTTACTCACTCCGAGGCAGTGTCCCTTTTCCTTCAACTGGAAATGATCATAAAATCAAAATAAATCTTTCCTGCAGGTAAATGTAGAAATTACTTTCTAATTGTGTCTTACCTGCTCATATAACAAATCAGTGCAAGCTCCTTATTACCAGCTCTCATTGGAGATCAAGCACAAGGATAACCAGGCACTTGGAAGTAATAATATGTTTGAAGGGGACATAAGTAATAAATCATCCAAATTACATTCAGTGAACAGACGAAATGACAGAAATACCTTCAGGGCTTATAGAAGTTAGTCAGCCTGTGCATAACTACAGCATCCCTCCTGGCTGCAATATCACTGTTTCTGTACCTGCAGCTGGAGAATTTAAGCACAGTTTTTTTTGCAAGTAGAAGAGAAGAAGGTCTGCACTGTCAAAGCAGAGGGATCCACAAGTAGGGTGCTCTGCTCCACCTCACCAGTTGTCATACAGTGTGTTATAATATTTGAAATCAGCCATGAATCAAGAGTTAGTGGGAAAAATAAACATTGAGTGGATAGAGGATAGATAGACAAGGTCTGTTCCTTTAAATGTTTCCTTAGAAAAGACAAGTTGAAATGACTGTTCTGTAATGAAATAGTATCCCGAGTCCCTAATAAGCATCCTTGATTGATAAGCAAGTCAGTGTAAATTGCTTAGAGCTGGAGGCTTAGTCCTGAAGAAATTAAGTTTGGAAAAGACATATTATCTGGTGCTGGAATCAAATGCCTTGGACTTGGTTGCTCCCAACAGCAAGTGGAAGGATTTTGAAAGGAATGCTGCAGGCCCAAGAGCTGTGTGTTTTTGGAAAAAGGTTTATGCGGGAAAAAGTGGCTCCTACTTCCTCATGGTACCCACCACTTTCCAGTTCAGCAGGCACCAGACATCTTGCCTTGAAGGGGCCAGAAGCAGCTGATCTGTAGTGTGCTGTTTTGAGAGGCAGCAGCTCCAGTTTCAGCTGAATTAGTGTTTGCCCACTTACCCTCCAATATGTGAAAGGAAAATGCTTCCTAATGCAGCACCATGGAAAAGCTGCCAGGCCCTGTTCTAGTCCACTCTTTAATGCCAATGTAGTGTTGCTCTATTGAGCTTGTTGTTCACTTGGTATTCTGTAAAAACTCATTCTGAATGGCCAAAGCAGTGGGATTTCATCTCCTGGAAAGTATCACAATACAGGGACTGCATTTCACCTTTTCAAACATCACTATTATTTATCCCTTTATGGTTTGCTTTATGATGATACAGTCTAAATAGGTAGAGGGATAGAGATGGGATTCCTCTCACTTAGTTTTCATCACCTGAAGGATGGACATCAAGTCAAAACTCATCATCGTCAATGTAGCCTCTTTTCCTAATGGAGGAGAGGTGCCTCTCTGAGGTACTAGTCAGATTCAGAATGGAGTGAATTGCCTGCCAGAGCCATGGCTACCTCTGACCAAGCACATAACTTTCTTATATGTGAAGTTACTCACTGTTTGGGGAGCTTTCAGAAATCTTTTTAGGATGGCTTTGAATCCTCCTTTCCCCTTTCTTATAAGTACTTGGGAAATGGACACCCTGGCTTGAGTTAGCATCAGTGACACCAACTACATCCTCTCTTTGGCAAGGTCCTATTTTAAGCTTTTCATCAGAGGCCACAGCTATTTGTGTCATTGTCAAAACTCTTCAAAAGGTCCGGTGACACTGATGGTAGGTCTCTTAGAAGCCAAAGGTTCTGCAGTAACATAAATAGGATCAGCAGCACTAAGTGCAGGTGAAAGAAAAGCCAGCTGCACATCCTTTCTGTCTCCCTTGGCAACAGCATCCTGCCAACAAAAACTGCTGCCAAGTCAAGGCTGGAAAGGAAGGGATGTGCATTTGCAAAGCTGGGGCTGGACAAGCTTTGTGTGAGGAGGGAGCTGTCAGATCAAGGAACGCTTTTAAAATTATTTTTGGTTTGTTCCATGTGTTTTTAGACAAGGGAATGCACAGACCCTCTGTCCTTATGAAGAGTTTTCATCTGAAATTCCAAACGACAGTCTTTGCAGTTTTGGACCATATGTTTCCATCCATGACAGCACACGGGCAAGAAATCTGTGGTGAATTACTGCTTACAGATGTGGCAAATCCCCCAGTAAAGGTTAAAATGCGTGGCATGGTTCTCTTGTTACGCCAGCTGCAGCTCCGTGCTAAATCATTGTTTCAGCAGCAAGCTCTTAATCAGCCCTGAGTTCTAGAAACTGCTAAACAAGCTGATATTTTTAAGGACCTTTTTTTTTTATAATGCACTAAATACCTTTGTTTAGAAAAACCTTTAGACTGGAAACAGTAAGGGCAAAAAGTGAACTGCAAATATCAGGGAGACAAAGAGCATCATCACAAAAGCACAGAAATGCAAAGCAGACCTAAGCTTATTATTCGTACTCTGGTTTTCCACATCCTTCATAAAGATATCATGCCTTTGAAGACAGAGTTTGTGTGATTGTGGGTGAAATATGCTTGTGATATATGCACCTGCCTACTGTCCTGACAAGGACTTTTGTCCCCAAAAATCAGCATTGGCGTCACCATCAGGGTCCCCATAGCTGCTGGTGCTGCCAGATCTCAAACCTATTGTCACAACATCATTTCTTAAAGATTAGGCCGCAGCACCAAAAAAGAAGTCTGGTGGCAACATACTTATTTCCAATGCCTGAAAAAAATTAGAATGTTCTCACCTGGTATGGTAAGAGAGAAAAAAGAACTGGCTTTTCTCTCTAGAAAAATATTAGAAATTAATTTTGTGAGGAGCCAATGTAACAAACTTCTTGGGCTGTTGCAGCACCCTTGGATGCAACAGGAGCTCTGAATCAAAAACTTTCAAGAAGCCCCCGACTTGTTGCTCTCTTAACATTTTCCTGTGCCTTTTGAGGGATTGGTCTTTTGCTGCCCAGGACACATTTTTGTGCTCTCCTGGCAGAGTGTTCTTCCAGACACCAAGATGTGCCAAAGAGACAGAGAAACTTTAAAAAAATAGAAGAAATGGAAGAAGGGAGGCAGAATTATGACTTCAGTAATCACAGCATCTGTGGACTTCTTAACGGTTATAAGTTAAAATTGCCCATTCACTGAGGAGTGAAGAAAGAAAATACAGTGTGCATTTTGATGCCAGGGAAAGAGAAGGAGAGAGGGTGATCATTATTTCATTCCCTGTATTTTCCTCTGACAGGAATATTAATATCATTAGAGATAATTGAATAAGTGGACAGTCTGGTGGAGGTGCAGAAGCAGGAGGTAGATCTGTAAAATCTATCCACACACAAAAAGCTAAGCACTGCTCTGGAGGGAGGGCACTCTGCCTTGCAATAGGGACTGAACAGCCTCACAAGGGCATGCAGCTGGGGTGCTTGTTGCTGTTTTGTTCCCAGAAAATGAGAACTGCCAGCAATCCTCTGGCATCTGAATAGACTCGTGTCAGACAAACTGTATCTGGACTCGATGGGAAACCAAGCTGGAATACCAAGCAGCCCTTCGATCTGCTGGCAGAGAGGGGGACTGGCTCAGTAAGTAATCCTGCCTTGCAGTTGCAAAGGTACTCCATAAAGGAGTGAGCCCTCTTGCTGCACAGCCCTGCAAGACACGCCTGCCTGGGCTGTCTCTGTCCTCATTCCTTCAAACCAGTTCCAACAATAACAGCAACTCCTGTGTGCAACTGCCTCATTAGAGAGATGTATTTTTCCTTTTTCCACTGAGGGATGAAGCTTCCAAATCCTTGTGATGTGAGCAGGTGAGGATGTCTGCTGACAAGTCCAAATGATATTTTCAGGTAAGTGCTTACCTTGAACGAGCAGCGAGAGTCAGGCTCTTTCTTTTTATTACCCTCCTCTCAGTAATCACTGTTACCCTGATTGTCAGTAAGCCTTTTCACAAGCTCGAACAGCTCCAATATCTGTATAAATTTAGCTGAGTAGGGGATCTAAATAATTTCTAAAGCACCTATACCTGTGGTATCTGTGAGCCTCTAGTGCAGTGTAAGAATGAAGTGGGAACTGCTTGCTCTGTGACTACACAACACTGTTCTTTTTGTATCACCCATTGTTTAACTCTCTGGAGGGTCAGAAATTAATTTTAATTCACAGGCTTACTCTCTCAAAGACTGTGGTGTAATTGCATTTTAAAGCAATAGTAGTGCAATGTTTTTGTATCTTTAAAGAACCATGTCTTCTTGCCACATGAAAACCATAACTGCTGGTACTGTTGTTGCACAGGGAGTGTCAGAAAGAGCTGCTTAATTTGTGTTTGTACATGTGATTTCTAGAGCTTCTGCTGATGCTGTTTAATGGTATTGTAAATAGAGCTGTTGCTCTGTGTGTCTCATTCCCTGCATTTTACCAAATGTTTGTGTGCTGCAGTTCAGGTTGATCACTCATCTAATACCAGGGTAAACAGACAATAACTTGAAAGTTAATATCTGGGACTTCTGGCATGACAGACAGACTTTCAGAGAGGATAAATTTTCTATGCAGAGTAACCTACTTTTTCTTCCCTCAGTTCTGCAACCAATCATGGAGATTAAATTTGCTTAACTCTTTGTTTATACAAAGGCTGCATTATTGTGAGTGAAAATCGTATTGCTTAGACAGACTACAAAGAAATGACCATAACAGAAGTAATAATACACACTTTGTACACAGTTTCCACCTATTAAAGATTCATTTTGCTTCCTGTAACATTTTAGGTTTGTTGAGAGACACATGAGAAGTTATTAGTGTACAGAAGAAAGCTTTTGTTACAACAATAACATCATTGTTGCTTTGAAGAGGTTTTGCACAATCTTCTCCCGCTATTACTAAGTCAAGACAGGAGCATGGAGAGGCTTCAGCATCCCGCACTGTGGCCACGTGCACCCAAGCCCTGGGTCTGTAGATAATGGCTCCTTTGTAGGACAGTTCCCGTTGCTTTCCTTGCCCACGGCACTCTGAAATAATGAGTCCAGCAGTAGGTCTCTGCACAAAAAGCTCTTCCTGACTTCCTAGAGTAAAAATGTTTGCCAAGTACTGCTCAGGCTGGCTGTGTTTGTCTTGCTGCAAGGTCCGAGGTAGCAGAGGCCAGAAGGGGTCAAAAACCAGACTGAGCTCGTTGTGCATGTTCATTTGCTGTAGAAAATGTAAATGTGCAGCTCAAAAGTTTCCACTGTATCTCTGGCAATTAGGACTTGGTCCAAATCTCGCTCAAGTCATTGGGAACCTTTCCATGGGCTTTAGAACAGGAGTTACATAAGTTTGTGTTGTTTAAAGGGGGTGCCCCAAGGAGGCTAAACGCATGAGCTGACTCAACAGCCACATGGCTGCTCTGCCATGTCATGCAAAAAGACTGTTCTCAAAGTGCCCATGAGGTGTCCTGTGCAAAAAGACTGTTCTCAAAGTGCCCATGAGGTGTCCTGTGCAAAAAGACTGTTCTCAAAGTGCCCATGAGGTGTCCTGTGCAGCGCCAGGCAGTATTAACTCCTGAGTGAAGCCTTGCTGTCCTGTGCCAGGGCACTAGCTCCTAATGGAGCCTCCCAAAGTCCAGAGATAAAACAAAGAACATAAGCTGCTGAGGCCTGAATTGCTTGGGTTTTTTTCTGTAAAGGAAGGACACAGTTCTGCCACTTGTGTGCAAATAAAAGGGCCACAAGGAAGGTTCCAAGCAGTAGAACCCTAAGAGGTTCATAGTCTAGGAAAGTTAAGTACTCCTAACCCCAGACTTTTCTGAGAAAGACATAAACTGTAGTCTTTTAAAACATTGATGTAAAGGAGTTACTTCATTTCTTTCACATACACAACTATACACACCATTTCTGGGCTCCTCATGGGAGTGTACAGTGGGAAGAAGCACTGCAGGGAGATCCTCTTGAGATTTGAACCATTGCACCATGTTGTCAGGAAGGAGTTTTTATAGCTAAATGCACATCAGCACCCTCTGTGTGCATTCTGTTGTCACTCTGCTGTGTTTCATCCTTGGGTTAATTCACTTTGTACTTAATATGCCCTTCCTGGTGCACTGTGCGCTATGCAAGACCACAGCTCACAACACAGAGATGTCAGGTCAATCAGCCTGCTTATTAGAGTTGAATGGATTTAATGTAGCCATAAAATTGGGTTCCAAAAGTATGAATTTGACACACAGCATTTAAAAGACAAACCAGTTTGACCTGTTCTGACCCTGAGCTCCTGTACCTTAGAAACAGCCCCTTATGAAAAAAACTTAATGGTGTGAGCTGACCTTTGAAAATAATACTTGCTGTAATGTGCTTGCATCAATCTATATTACTATTATGCCCCCAGATCGTAAGAACTGCTAGTCCTTACTCCAGATTCTCTAAGTAAAATCAGCTGCAGGAGTCTTAGGCAGCCAAAAATGAAGGATATGGGCAAAGACAGCAGGACTGCACTTCGAGCAAGAGCATTTGCTGTCTCACCTGGGCTATCAAAAGTTGGCCAGGAGAATTTGATAGCAACCAGAAGGCTTCCTTTCAGTGGTAGTGGAGTTGAAGGTAAGCTGAGGCACCAGGGAACAACTGCCATTGTACCCACCATGGTCCTAGTACGGGTGCATTTGTGAAGCACAGACAGAGGGAAGAGAAGGAAAGAACATCACAGGTACTGGGTAAGTCCATTTCTGTGACAAATGCCTTCTGCGCCTTAGTATGAAAATTTAGAATATAATTTTCCTAGGCTTAAGCCAAAGTTTCCAAAAAGGGCAGTCCGTTATCAGGGAATTTGGTAAAAGCCCCACTTTGTAAGACTTTGCATATCCTCAGTGATAGAAAAGTAGGTGGGAGCTCTGGGCAATCAAGTTACTGCAAATCCAGACAGAGCATGCTTGGGTGATGATGCAGAGCATCTAAAAATACCAATTTCAGCTTTACTTTTGCTTTCCATCAAATTAATTCTATTTAAAAGGGCCAACAAAACTCACTGTGAAGTCCTTATCATCAGCTGTTTCTCTCAAAATATACAGCACTGGCTATTTTTGCAATGATCTGCTAAGCTGAATATTTTTCCAGTACTTAGGGGCACAGATTAGCTCTGGTGGTTACTGAAGGAAATACTGTGGTCCATCCAACCAGCAGAAAAAAATGTCCTAAAAAGCTGTAGCTTATAGGGCCACAGTGGCTCTGCAGAGGCTGTTAAAGCAAGCAAAACCTGACTGCCACAACCTGAGATGGCCAAATGTTATGGGAGTTATTGTTTATTGTCAGGTAAATTACTTGTGATGTAGCATTTCCTATAAATATTTATTCACACTTTACAAGCCACCTAAAGGTACAAGATAAATGCATCTGGTTTCCCATGCCTGATGTGTGGTGACCTGCTACCACAACAGACTGCCCCAGAGAGACTATAAATCCTTATAGGATCAAGCCTCAGATTTATCAGTATTTCAAGAAGTTGAGATGGATACTAGGTGGGTTTTCAGCAGAAGATCAGGGTTCCTAACCTCAGGGCACAAAATGCAAAAAAGCTGACGACTTCATTCCTTCAGGAATATCCTGGAGAAAAGCATTAATCCAATAGTGATGGGGGTTTTTTGTGTGTGAAGTGTGATAGAAGGTAGTTACACAAAGAACATCCAAAAATTCTAATAGGCATTACAACTGTTATAATCTAGTATCTCATAATATCTGCCAATGCACTTTATCTTGTGTGCTCAGAACAGCAGGCCCAAAGTTAAAGTGGAACATTTTCTCCACACACCAAATCCAAAATAAATCGTCATCCTTTCTTCTTTGAATTTGTTCTGTGGCAGCAACTTGTCTTGGCATGAAATATTAGCCATATGGACACTAGAATATCTGCTTTGACCTTGACCTCAGAATAAGCACTGCCAAAACATGTGAGGATAACTCCTGCCTTTTATTTCCAAGAGTGATGCTCCATGGGTACACCCCAATCTGCTCTCTGGGTTGCATCTCAGTATACAGAATTCATGGCTTTATTTTGAATAGGTGTTCTGCTAAGAGCATATTGTCTGTGGCTGGCTAGGAACTGGGAAGCAGTATCCCAGGCAATGGTTTATTTGGCAGAGATCTTAATACCAGAAATTTAGGGGGAGGAAAAAAAAAGAGAAATAATTTTAGCATCAGGCAGTGGAAAGTGCATTACTTGTAACTGGCTCTCACCATGTCTGTGTTTTCATCTTCTGGATACTCTTCCAAGTAACAAGAGGCTGCTGGGGACAAGATGAGCTGATTTTTTCAGTTGCAGAGCTCTGTGCTTCTCTAGTTCAGAAATGATGGGTAGTGATCAACGTAGAACATTTAGCTGGGTGAGAGGAACAGATACTGCTCCTTTGGTGAGTTTTTGCTACAAGTATTGCAATGATCATGAATGGATGTGAATGATACTTAGGATTCAGAATAAACACATTTCATCATATTTGCATTTGCCCAACATGAAACAGAATCAGAGCCAGCAGACATGTAATTAGAGATCTTTCATTTTCCCAAGTCCCTGTCCTCCTTTGGCCTATAACTGCCATTTCCAAATAGGGTAGAACTAAATGGCATAACAACACTCACAGAGAAAGCTGGCCAACTAGCAAGGGTGGAGCAGGGGCCAGAAAGGCACTCCACAGGCATGGCTGGAAGTTGATCACCACCCAGTTTGGAGTCCTGCAGTTTTGACAAACTCATCTCCCTTATTTGTTAAGACTCTGACAACATTTTTCACCTCGACGCTGCTGGTTGAAATTCACACTAGCACACTACTAATAGTGCCATCTGATGATGCTCAGTGGACTGTGCAAAATGGATTTATTCCATGTGCTTCCTAGTAGGCAGAGATCCACATTACACTCGACAGCTTCAGCATATGGAAATGGTGACATGTGATTGATGTGGTCCCTGCAGGTCACACTAACTCACAATGTATTAGCCCTGCATCCTGGGGAGGCTTATGCTACTGCAGCTGCCCACCTCCATTATCTGAACTAGGAATAAATGAAAGAATTGATGTTCCCAGCGATGTGAATCTGGCACCTCAGCAGTGCTGAGGGAGTTGGGAGGCAAAAGCCCCACAGCACATGTGAGCATGGAACAGGTCAACCAAACTTCGGTTATGGGTGCAAAGGGCAGTTGTGTTAGATCACAATAATCACAATGTTTCTTAAAATGACTGGGGTAGCTGTGTTTCCTTGTTAATTTTCGACATTTGGAGTGACTAGATTTTCCAAAGCCACTAAATAAAGCACAGCACGTATAACCCAGGTAGCCCTCTCATCAGACATCCCTTCTTGACCTAATTTTCAGCAAGGCTTAAGCAGCTGCTCTTTCAAAAAACAGATTGCTTAATGGCAGCCAAGACTGGAGGCAGCCAAATTTAGGATTTGGCGGCCAAAGGAGTGAGCAGACTAAGGTTTCCCATAATGATATGGACGTTCATCTGGACACCTCCTGGCTGCAATGAAAATGAGGACGTCTGTTGTTGCTGCCCCTGAACTGTAGGATGCTTTTTAGCTTCTCTAGGGAAATCACCTGCGTATGGCATTTCAAAGCTTCACATGAGTCAACACTGCAAGCTCCTCTCTCTTTGCCACATAAATTCCCTGTAATCTCACTCATCGCTCTCATGGCCATGGGGTCACCACAGCTCCTGCAGATTTGTCTTTCCCTTCCTACTTCTGCAGAGAAGCAAAGTTGGATGCTAACTCTTCTGTCCTTCTGCAGCACATGGAAGGTATTTCTTCCTGCCAGACACACAAGCCATGCTGTCCTCATCCACCAGTTCCTCCCCAGTATCTCACCCTTGTTTTGTGCTTTTTCCTCAGGTGTTCTACTGATCTTGGCACTGACAGAAGAGCTGGTGTTTTCTGTTCAGGTACTGTCTCCCGCTGTCTCCTCCTCTCAGGGCTTCCCGATGAACACTACAACTATCACAGCCATGGGAACAACACCTCACCACAAAGACCACCACACAGCAGAGCCCCTTCCCACGTCTGCTCAAGCCATGTCCCACCCCATCAGCCTGGTGGAGAAAGCCCCTTCCACCGGGCCAGAGCAAGAGAGTGGCCCTCACATCGGTGAAAAGGAAGCTTACCATTTATACAACCAGAGTGCTTTGTACTCAGGACAGTCTCGCCCCAAGGGGAAAATATTCCAGGTTTTCAAAGGCAACTTCTCAGAGTCGTCAGAGCCTTACCTAAAGACAACCCTGCACTCTCCCTTCCCTACCCTGAGAAGCCCTTTCACAGACCACCCGCTTCAGTCCCAGACCACAGCATCCAGTGATCCAAATGGAATGGGACTGGCAAGAACTACACACTCAGACCCTTCTCCCCACCGCAACACCTCGGGAAGCCTTAGGGAAGCAGAGCGAGGGGATGGGACCGAGGTAGTAGTGCAGGAGGCAGATTTTGCCACCACAACTGCTGGACCATCAACTGATCCTGAAGCAGTGTCGGTGCCTTTTAAACCCACCCGCTATGGCGTGTGGGATATGCTGAGCAAAAACAACTCTTGGGTAACCTTGAATCTCAGTACAAATGTCCCTCTGTTTGCTGGCTCTGGATCTGCTACAGCAGCAGCTGGTCACTCAGTTCAGACCAGTTTTGATGTCAGCATCTCAACACCGGCAGCAGGAGATCCTGAGGGACTCACTTCAACGCAGCACGGCGCAGTGACCAGTGCCACATTGCCTGGCAGTGCCCTCTCCTCAGTGCCTGCCACGAGGTTGTCCAGCTCCACACCCACAGCTGGCTCCACCGCCACTGGGAACTTCCTGAATAGACTGGTTCCTGCCGGGACCTGGAAACCAGGTGTGCAAGGAAACATCTCCCATGTCACTGAGGGGGACAAGCCCCAGCACAGAGCAACCATCTGTCTCAGCAAGATGGACATTGCCTGGATCATTCTGGCTATCAGCGTCCCTATATCCTCATGTTGTAAGTTAATTTCCACTTTATCTTGTTTCCTCTTACCTTAAGATTCAGATTTTGGCCCATGATTCAAAGTCTCGCTGGAGACCTAACAGAGGCAGGTCAGCTTGGGATGAGATGCAGTGGCATCACAGTCACTGACCAAAGTGTTTAACTTCAAAAGGCAGGATTAAAATGTTACAGTCAAAGCATACTTTTGCTCTATTTCTATTACAAACCTTATGAGGTAACTCTCCATATGAGGGTGTAACACCAGCCTGAAGAATGCTGTGATGAATGCAAAGCAGCTTTACTCCAAGGTGTTTAAGGCAGCAATCAAAAACTTCATCAAGGATAGCGATTCTTTTACTTAGGAACTAGTATTTGCTGCCCTGAAACTGGATTTTAAAAGCCCACTGTTAACCCAAAGGATTAACATCTGTAATGACTAATAATTCAGGAAACACCAGTTTTCCAGTGCAGTAAAATATGTCATTGCACGCAGTGCATGAACTATCAGATTTAAAAATCTGATAACCAAAGTGCTGGTTTCCTCCATTTTAATGCCAATTTATAGTTGCCAAGGGAAGAGAAAGAGTTGGAAGCATTGGCCTTCAGACACCTGGAGTTATACACCTGCAGGACCAGGGCAGGCTGGGTTTCCAGAGCTAGCTCGGGGTCTTGTTGTTTGACTCAGTTACAAGAAACACATGAGAAATTATGAGCAAGCTTTTGGGTGCTTGCCAGGATGTCCTGTGCCGAGCTGGGTTGTGTCAGCTTGGTGGGACAGCATATTCTCTGGGCTCTCACTGTCAGGAGATGTAATTATTCTGATCTATCTGGAGTGAAACAAAACCATACATTTCCCAGCCTTTGCTGCCTGAGGAAACATAAAGGGGTAGCAGCCAACAATACAGAGTATTAATACTGTTATTTACAGCTATGAGCTCTACTGAGGAACAGGCTAGATGAGCTGCCTGAACCAGTCTCACACACAGCTTACTCCAGCCAAAAAACACAGTGCTGCTCTCCTGCTCTTTCTGAGGTGCAGGCATCTGATCCTGCCCCTCTCCTTCTGCCTGGGCCTGACTTGTCACCTCCCTGAGACACTTTCAGATTGTTAAAGTGGCAAAAAAATATTCAAATTTTTATTCTTTGATACTTTCTGTCAAATCAGTGATCTGAATCAGGTCCCTGCAGAGTCAGATGAGCACAAGACCTGGAAAGGATGAGGCTGCAGGAATGTAAACCTGGAGAGGGAGCATATTAATTCTTTCAGCAGCTGAAAATTATTGGATTGGCTTGGCATATTAGTTAGATTCACAGCTCTGGGACCATCAATTCTGTTATTGCCAACGTGGTTAAAACCACAAGTTAGAACAAAGCTTAAGGCTAAAAGATGGGCAATCAAAGAGAAACCAAAGCAGAACTTGCATTTGCATTCCTGTGCAAGATGGAGAGATAAAACTGGGACTTAGAAAGCATGAGGTCAGGAGCAACAGTATTTGATGATTTGATGAACTATGCCTTGTCTGTCCATCAGTAGAATTAGAGGATCAATAAATTCTTCCAAGAATTATGATTTGGGCCAATATCCAGAAAGAAAGCTGAGCTGGATATAAAGCATCTAAATACAAACTAAGAAGTGTAAAACCAAACACACAAGCATAGGAAGCATAGCCAGTGGGTAAACTGATCTGTGCCTGCAGAGTGCCATATACGAGGTAAATAATAATAACAGTGACAATAACAATAGTAATAATAATATGAGAAGTCTGATACCAGGAGTGCTAATCCGCTATTCCTTAAATAGAGGTGATGGCGCTTCTTTTCATCTGTGCCATAATGGTATGTGTTCATGTGACTGCCTATTCTGGTTCCTGTAATCATAAGCTAGACTTTTTTTAAAAAGTCAAATGCTATTTTGAAACTGTATTAGCTCTAATACAGCTGAGTGTTTAAACTATTCAAGTATTTAAGTCCCGCTTTCAAGACCAGATTCCTGAGGATGGCCTTCACTGGGACTCTCCTTTTAAAATCCGGAGATCCTCGGATGTATTTCAGAGTTGAAATGAGTGGCAGGCAGGCATTTCAATGGTATTTTTGGGGGTGATCTGGCTGTAGTGCCTAGGAAATTGATTTCGCGCCGACGCTGCGCTGTTGGAAGCGCGCTGCGCGCCGGAGGGACGGGCTGCGCGCTGCGGGCTGTCCGAAGGGGACTGTCGCCACCTCCCGGGCACAAGCGCTGCAGCGGGGGACAGGCGCTGCCATAGGCTCCTCTGCTCTGGCCTGGAGCGGGCTGACGCCGGGAGAAGGATGAAGAATAGATGTTTGAGTTTCATTTCATCTTTATACAGGGAAGGAGTTTTCCGAGAGAGGCTCTCGCAGTTGTTGAGGGCACGGATTGTGAAAAAAGTATTATCGTGTTCCTGCCTTGGGATGCTGAAAGGCTATAGAGGCACAATCCCATGCTTTTAAATACCTTAAAGCTGCCTTAGGAGGGATCAAGCCACTGAGGAACCTTGTCATGGGAGGTTACAGCTGTGGGCTGGTGGCTCTGCGCTCCAGCTGGCACCTTCAGGACCAGGCAGAGAGCCTCAAGGCAGGGAAATTAGCCAAGCACCCTGGAAAGACATGGAAAGAGGCGAGGAGAAGCAACCCAGAGCGTGTGCACAAGGCTGCAGAGCTGCAGGATCCAATTAACTCAGCTCTCTTGTCCTGCTAATGAGGGGTGCCCCTGAGCCGAGTCAGCTCGCTGACCTCCGGGCTGTTTCTCCAGAGCCTTTGCAGAGCTGTGAAGTGGCCAGTGCATCTGTCCTCTGCCAGGAGCCATTATATGGAAAGACCTCGTGTCTCCTCTCTCCTCTGTGCAAGAAGGCTGGACAAGCTTTCTTTGGAGGGCTTCTGGGCACAGCTTGTGCTACCCAAAAATCCTTGGAAGGGAAAACACATCACGATACTGCAAAGATGCCTCTGTCCCTCTCTGATCCCTACATGCTGTTTGCTGTCACACCTTCTAGTGACAGGCACTTGTTAAATGAAAACCTGTGGGCATTTGAGCTTCTATAGCAGGAGAAGTGACTTGTTAGAGCAACCACAGGAGCCTTTGTCTCCTCATCTCCACTGGAAGAAGTGCTTGGGATGCTGCACTTCTTCTCACAGAGGACGGACCCTGCTGGGGTTTCCTTGCTGGCCCATCCCTGCTGTGGGGATTTGCAGCAAAGAGCAGGAAGCAGCAGAGTGTTTGTTCAGCATCCATGTGCCCTGACATCTGAGCCCCACTGAGGACTGGCAGGTTCCACCAGCTATGCTGGTGGCACAGTTCAGGGGCTCTAACATAAGCCTGAATATCTGTGCCTCAGGAACTTGCCTGCTTTAGTAAGAGCTGGGATTTGGCCTCCCACCCTTACAATACATATTTCTTTACAGATGCACAGATTTCTGAGTCCTACTGAAATCCCTGAAACTGCTAGCCAGAAGAGTAATGCTTTGAGTAGGAATGCACAAGCCATTTCTCCTGCATGAACCAAGGGAAATAATTTCACCTTTTGGCAGCTGAGTTTCATGGTATAAATAATGAGGGTAATGTTGCTAATGCCATGGGAGGGCTGCAAAAATGAAGGATTCTATATCGTTCCCTTCCCAGAACAGCAAAACCACATAAAACAGTGATGTCATTATTGTCTTCATGTCACAGTTTGAGTTGGTTTTGCAGTGTCCTTCAGGCAGCCTTGGACATTTTTGTGCACGTGTTGTTGTGCATGTGTAGGTGCCTCTCCCTGCAATGCAGAACAAGAGGCAATATGAGCTCATTTGCAAACCCACCCTTCCAGTCCTTGGGCTCCTGGTCCTTGCATCACTGTAACTACAGAATGACACAATAAAACGTGGAAGAACAGGAACTTGCAGATCAGATGGAGAGAAGTCAATTCATCCAGTCAGTTCTGCTGACACGGAGGAACATGAGAGGAAGGCTGAGCCTCTGAACACAGGCATCAGCAGAGCTCAAAGAATATGTGAGGAATTGCCTTGAGCCTAACCTCACTTAGCTCACATTTCATGCATTGGAATGCTTTCCAAAATTACCTCGCTCACCTTCTCCATCACAAAACCTATGCTTACTTTTCAGTCTGAAGTGAGAGAGATCCCAAGCCCTGAGCCTAATCCTCAGGCTGAGCCGGAGTGACTCCTGTGTCCAGATGTAAGCAGCTATAGTCAATAACCAAATCCATCCTGATAACTTTTTCACAGCTAAGTATAGGCTGCTACATATAGGAAACCAGGGAAACTGAAAGAAATACAGAAAAAGCACTTTTGGTCATTGTGGAAAGGATTCTTTAAACTTAGTTTATGTTGTGATCTGCAGATGTGGGGATAAGTAAATGAAGATACTTCACCCTGAATATTGCATGATTTTTAAGTGCTTACAATTTCAGGTCTGTGTTTTGTGTGAGAGCGTTTTTGTGGAAAGTGGGGGAAGGGAGTATGCAGCAGTGTAAGATTGGTAAAATATTTTAGTGAGTTGAAGGGACAGACTGTCAGAAAACTGTAGGGAATTGTTATGATTTCATTACACTGCATTAATGAAGCTGGTATTGAATGTGGTATATTATCATAATGGGTTATATGCTCTTTTAAAAACCACCAGAAGATTGGAAAAGAGCCATGGAATGATATAGGAGTGAAGAAATGCAACATAATTCCACTTGTGCCGTGATGTAGCACAAAAAGTGGCTGAAGGCTACATATATAGAAGAGATTTCTGACAGCATAGTGGAAATTTTTAATAAAAAAGGCAAAAGAACATGGAGGAAGTGATGGTTGAAGGTGAAGTTATTTACACTAGAGTAATGTAAACATGTCCCCACAACGGAAATTAAACATTGAAACAAAATTCGTGGGAATGGAATGGATATCTGGTCACTCTGTATCCTTAAATGAAGCTGAGTATTTTCCTATGAGGTGTGCTGTATCTTAAATACAGATTATGTTAAAGGTAAAAGGGAAAGTCTTCTGTTGTGCAGATGCTATGCAGGTGGCAGTAGGTGATGGACATGTTCCCATCAGCCTAGAAACTTGGTATATCTGTGAGAATCTTGTTTCTCCCATTTGTGAGATGTTTTATGTCCTGTTTCATAGGTGGGGGGACAGATAATGCAGATGTAACTTGTCCTATGGCCAAAGAATGTCCAGTGTCAGAGCTGGAGCTCATCAGCAGCTCAGCCCCTGAACATGTGTTACAGCTAGTAGTTCTCTCTTCAGCTCTGTTGTCATTACTACCATTTGTGCTTTCCAAATCATCTCTGCCCTCTCTGTATTTCATCCCCTTACTGTTGCCTCCCTGGCCATCAGAGTTGTCTGTCTGGAAGTGTTTTTCTGTAATACATGTAATTCTAATCATGGGAGCAAAAGGGTATCTAGGAATATTGGTAAAGCTGTTCCCTGGTCCTAGTGTTGTTCTGGGAGTGGGAGGTCCTATGTTGGCTACATTAATTTCACTAAAATATGCCTCAAATGTGGCATGTTATGTGGTAGATGTGGCACTTAATGCCATAATTTAGTAGTGGATATGGCAGTGTTAAGTTAATGGTTGGACTCAATGTTCCTAAAGGTCTTTTCCAACCTAAGTGATTGTGTGATTCTGTGAAAAGGGCAGTTAATATAAGATGAAGAGGGAATAGCCCCATTCCAGCCCTGCTGTCCTCACTCACCCTCTTAAATAAGGTCTCCTCTGCTTTGAATTGAGGCAGCTTAGGCAGACATCCTTCTGCTAAAATACATATTTGTGGAAGCTCAGGAACCCATTTTCCATGCTCTTCCATCCATTTTTTTGTGTATGCACCACAGCTGGAGGCCAAGAGTATAAATAAGAGAGGGAGAATTATTCTGTAACTACGCATGGCAAAGCCATTTCCTGCTGGAAGAAGCTGAGATCTCTCTCAGCTCAGTGTCACTGGCTTTCTAGCCCCTAAACCCCAAACCTGATACTTCTCTGTCAGCAGTCACAGTATTTTATAAGCTGTAAACCCTCAGGCTTTCAAAAAAATATTTGCAGAATTGACTTTCCTGTGGCTCTCATGTCCTCAGGCACCTTCAGAAATGCTCTATGCCTTAGGGATGGATCACTTGATGCAGGAGTACTGTAAAGCTCCAAGGACTGTCAGCCCTCTCCAGCAGTGGTGAGGACTAAATGCGAGTCCTACATCACTTTCTAATCCTTCTGAGCCTACAGGCTGGGCTGGGACATGGAGAGGGCAGCAGCCAAAGCAGGGATAAAAGGTGCAGCCCTTCAGGAGGACAGGCATTTATTTCCCTGGCAGCAAGAGCAATTCTGGGGGACCATGAGGTGCAGGAGCAGGATTCAGATTGTTGGGTTGTCAGCAAATAAGGTTGTTAGTGACAGAACTGACTGAAATGAAACACACTGATTTTTTTTTTATTCTTAGTAGTTTATTCTCTTTTTTTAAATAGAGCTCTAGCCTTGCACTTTTGTGTTGCTATTTTTATGTGGTAGAGGGGACAAGAAATTAGACCCATGGCACATGGGTAACTACAATGTTTGTCAAAACATACATAGCAGCAGTGATCTCTGATGTCTTTTCTTTCCTCTGAGTTATCATTCTAATACATAATTTGGCCTGTAGCTGAGGAAAAAATATATTTTTCTGCTTTGTGAATATTTTCACTCTTCTACCATGAGGGTTTAGAAATGATAGAATGAATTTACAGCAGGGCATTTCCTATTTCACAGGTACAAATCAAAGCAAGTACATGTGCAGCTACCTGTCTGTATAAATCAGGTAGATTACAAACACAGCTGGTCAATGAATTCCATAGGTGTAAGGGAAGCAGGCAGAGCTCACACATTACAGCTCTGAGCAAACCCTTGCACATGTCCCAGCTTCTGCCTGAGCGAGGGCTGGTGGGAGCAGTAAGGCTGCTGCTGTGGGTTTACCTGTCTCTCCTAAGGTTGCCAAGATTACCCATCTGATTTGCAACAAAGATGAATAAACTGAAAGCAGTTCCAGAAAAATAACACTCAGCCAGCTTTGTGTTCAGCTGTCTGCTGGGAGAGAATTACCTGGGCATTTCTGGGGCCTGGGGATACCTGTGGCCCTGAGACCAGACAGACTCCTGAACATCAGGAGTTTCACTTGCCAGTCACTTTGTCTTGCCTAACTGCCCTACCTTAAGTTCAGATATTTCAGATCATAAAAGCTTAAGTGTGCTCCGCAGGTGAGAAAAAACCAACACTCTCAGACATTACCCAATGCCTAGGCAAGTGTAGGGGAGCAGGTTGCCCTTTTCAGTAGGTTCTACATCCCACAGCTGATGGAGACAGCTCTAGTGTTAACACTACCTGGAAGTGTAAGGTATGTGAGACAGGTGCCACAGAGGATCTCCATGCCACCTTAGCCCTGTCTCATCCTACTAAGGATCTGTTCCCTTGGCTGGTTGCTGATGTGTTGTAACATGGTCACAAACCAAAATCCAAGTTACAAATGGCAGGCAACAGAGGCAGAGATTAATGACACTTCAGAACAGAAGCTTTTAGTATTGAAGACACGCAAGGGCAGCATTTATGAATTTGCTATTTGAGCTAGGACAGGTATCTCTCACTGCCCACTTGCTAATGTGCTCATCACTGCAGCCTCTGAACACACCAGATGCAGAAAAGATCCTCACAGAAGGATCTTAGTCCCTGAGGAATGCTCTCTCTCCTAGAGGGTCTATAAATCCCTGCTTAGATATTAAAATGCCATCAGTTACAACAAAGCTTTTCATTAATCAGGCAGCCACATCTTGAAGATTATACACTCACATCAAAAAGAAAGTAAAAACTGCATATTCTGCCAAGCCCAAAGACTCTCATCTGCTTGGCCCAGATTCTGACATAATTGTGTAGGGTTTGTTAGCAGAGAGCTAGGACTGACTGAGACTGAAGCGTATGAACACAGGTCACCAGCCCTCTCCTTAAGTAACATAAAGTACAAATCCATGGTACTGATGAGTCTTTATCGAAAGAAAATAACCATTTTTGACATGTTTCTATTGATAGCAGTTCTGCTGACAGTCTGCTGCATGAGAAGGAAGAAGAAGACATCTAACCCAGAGAACAACCTGAGCTATTGGAATAATGCTATTACCATGGACTACTTCAACAGGCATGCTGTAGAGTTACCAAGAGAGATCCAGTCGCTGGAGACTTCAGAGGTACCTTGCATCCAGAACTGGTGTCTGAAAACTGTAACTGAAGCCATGCTGGGAGGAGGCAAGAGGAAGTCATATTAATAAAGCCTTGAAATCCCTACACATGTTCAGGGGAACAGCTTTTAGGGAGGGTCTCACTCCTACACACATATTAGGTGGGATAAACAAGTCAGCAAAACTGGATTGCCATCCTATTCCTAGGCACTGCAGATGTATTCCATATTGCTGCGTGGTGACAGGCATGAAACATCTTTAATTCTTGGTTTTCTCTTCCTTGTGAGCCAGCAGCCAATGTCAAGCCATGCCATGATGGCTTAAGCCCTTTGGGCTGTCTCATTACTGAGAGCAACCTGGGTGTGCCGCACGGCATAAAAATGGAGGCTGGTGGGAGTTAATAATGCAAAGAAATTTTGTACATTTGTGTCTCAGGAGCTGCCTGTAATTTCTCAAATACCAGTTCAGGGAATGAAGGTTCCCACTACAAAAGTAATCAGAATATCAGTATGTGGGGATGAGTGGTGATGGTGTACACTCTACAGCTTTTACTTAAGGGATCTGACTGGTTCAGTGGGATTATTCACACATGGGCAGGTGATCCTACTGATAAAAATCTATTCTCTGGCCTCAGAGACAGAGAATAATTCAGTTTAGTTCAAAGGTATTTCCACCTAGAAACAGTGGAGTATCTGAGTTTATGCTAAAGTGATTGTCAGATCAGCTAGTTGACTAGCTCATGTGACTAAATTTAAAAAAAAAAAAAAAGGAAAAAAAGACGTTTAGAAAGGAACCTCTGAGATGTGATTACACAGTCACAGTCACTTCATTAATACCATTTTGCTGGCAATCATGTTGCTCAATCTAAGGCAGGACCTAGTTTAGCTTGCCCAGAATCAAATGTCAGGCCTCTTCACATACAGGATGGTCTTCAAAAGCTGAATCATTGAAACCTGATCAGAATATGACTGAGCTGGGGCATGTTCAGGTGGCTTGGACCTATATATGTGTGGCTTTCTAACCTTAAAAAGAAGTTGAAAATACATCTTTGAGGGGTCAAGCCCAGCTGAGAAACACAAAATATTTGCAGTAAGTCAATAAAGTGAAAAAAACCCCAAGGAATGTGAAAGCTCCAAAGAGATTGGAAGTTTGGTGCATCTGGCTTCTGGGTCCCCGGGCTGAGAAAGAATCAGCCAACCCTCAGAGGAACTTTTTCACTCACAGCTCCTCCTGCCTGACAAAGGGAGAAACCAGCTCACCAAACCTGGCTTTCCAGAGTTACAGCCCACAACATTCAGGCACCTTTGGGAGACTGGGAGGGGTGCCCTGTGTGCTCATGGAGGGTGAAGGGTGTGAAGTGCTCAATCTGCTTCTCTGGTTTTCCCCTAGGACCACCTGTCCGAGCCGCGCTCCCCAGCCAACGGCGACTACCGCGACAGCGGGATGGTCCTGGTGAACCCCTTCTGTCAGGAAACGCTGTTTGTGGGACATGAGCAAGTCTCTGAAATATGACCCCATAGCTGCCCCTGTACTGCAGTTTCATCTCTACTGTCTCCAAATTATAAATAAATATATATATATTATAAATATAACCTTTGTGTAACCCTGAATTACAAGAACTGTTTTCAGCTTTTCTTTTCTCCCTCAGAATTGTCAGCCCCTTTTTTATAAGTGTGGTAAAACTTTACAGAACAAACTGTGGCTTTATAAAATAAAGGTATTTCTAAGCAAAACACCTGTCAGGTGGACTCTTTGCTTCGCTCTCATCTACAAACTGCTGCTAAATATACATGGTCTGGAAAAATACCGAGTAAGGCTGCCCTTGGTGCAGGCAGCATGTGGTGGCTACAGCATCCCACATCCTACATGATATCGCTCAGCTGAGCATAAGCATTTCTGCTCACTGACTGTCCCTTCTCCTACTTCATAATTACTTCAGTCACTCCTTTCCTTCAGGCTGCTAAGCTAGAATGCAAACCAGACAGGGCCAGCTCAGTTGCCAGGCAAGCAATCTGCACAGCTCTTGTGCTGGTCTTGTATCCTTTCTGTGACTCCAGTACTACCTGAGCACCAACAGGGATGATCCCTTTACTGTTCCACTTCCAGTCTGAGCTCCAAAACTCTTTTATATGAGCAAGGACAAGAATGGCCCTTTTTTCCTGCATAAGTGTTTTAACCACACCACACATTGGATGTACAGCTGCTACACTTCAGCCCAATAAGCCTAGAATTATTTCCTGAAGATCAAACAGCCTCAAAAGAAGGCATGTAGAGTGCTCCCTTTAAAGGAACAAAAAATTCCTTTGAATTTATCTAAAATCTTGCAATCTGGTCACTAGGGACTGCCACCAATTGTATGCTGTGGCTTTGACCACATTTATCCTTCCCCACTGTTTTATTTATCTTGTGTATTTAGACTGCTGGTGCCACTGAATCGAGTTTCCTCATACCTTCTTCTCCTCTCTGGGACTTTCCCCCTTAGGCAGGAAAATGCAGCATTTCAGAGCAAAATGGCAATTCTGTCCTACCCTGTTAAGTGCTAGATTGCACACTCTAATAGTGTTAGGGGAATAGTGAGGGTGAACAAAGCCTAAATTATGGATAAAAATAGGTTGCTGCAAGGCAAGACTAACATGGAACATGGAATGACTTGGCCCAAATCAATGCTTTCTCTTTGAGTAACCCAGAACTGTTACTGTGGGACCAATTCTCAGTTTTGCTTCTCAAATTGCTTTTTTATATCATTTAACAAATGAAATGGCCACTGTCGTTTGAAGTCTTGTCCTCCTTCTCCCCACCTCTTGCCACCAGTTCTGCTAGACAATTTTCTGCTTTCACTCCTCACTTCCTCAGGAACACTGTGAGGGGCAGTTTAGCCCCTGCTCCAGCTGGCTGCTCCCTGCCACCAGCTGCTCAGGTTTACTGCTTGGCTGCATGAAAGGGAAGTTTGAGCAGGACACGGTTAGTGTAGCATCATTAACCATATGCCTTGTTCAAGGTGAGCCACAGCTGGTACTAGAAGAGAGACTTACAGCAGTGGCACATCTAGTGCCCCTTGCCGACAGCGTCTGCTGCTGGTCAGAGCAACATGACAACTTTACTAAATGATGGCTGGAGTCAGACCCAGACTTGGCTCAGGGGGCCACAGAGGCCTCGTTGCTCCTCCTTTCTCCCCCTCCCATCCATGCATTTCTGCTGTGCCGAGGCACAAACCTGAATGTGGTCTAGAGGCTTCTGGAAACGGGAAGATTGTAATGTTACAGGGACTCTACAGGATATTTGTTTCTCTGCTCAGCATAAGAGAGTAATTGCAGGGCTTTCTCATGAGGTGATGGGGTAGGCAGGATGCCAAGGCTGTAGATGGACATGGATGGGTACTTTGGGAATACATCTTTTCACCATGGGATAAATACTATGCAATATGATACCTGTGATCCTCCTGATTAATTACTAAACAGCCTCCTAGAAACCACTGTTTGATAGGAGAGTAAAAATTCCTTGAAAGTATTGCCAAGAGCAAAAGCAATCCCACAAGGATCTTTGTTTTTATTTAGAGAAGTGGACAGAGGGAAAAAGGTTACAGAAAACTAAATTCAGTTCTTTGAAAAAAAAGTCCATGTTACTACATTTGTTTTCTGTACATGGTATTACTTCTGCAAGGGAGATTTTCTAGTTTGACACAGAGAAACTACACTGAAAATACTGTGTAAGAAATACTGGAGGATGCTTCTAATTTAACCAGCACAGTTTGCTTGGTAATCTAAAGGCAGAATACCTAAACTAGCCAAAAGTATTTGCAAAGCTGAGAGATATTGTGCTGTTTCCAGCCTTCACACAACCTGGAAATGGTGACCTAACTGTAAGCAGCCTTGCAGTCCTCAAACTTAAAAAAAACAAGCTAAACAAACTCCAGCCATCAACCCAGCGAGCCAGGATTAGGCACCAGTGTAAGACAGGGATTTCTGATTGTATCCTGTCTCGCCAAACACTCACCACTGCCCCTGCACAAACCTACACTGCATTAGGGTAATGCCCAACATCAGCACATTACAATCATGCCTACAAAGATGCACACATGGTGATCCTACCCTGGAACGCCATCCTGGCTCTGAAGTATCCCTGTGTGTAGGTAGAAAAAGCCAGACCTAACATTGTGTTGTGAAGGAACGCACTGTACCAGGAACACATCCGACTTACTACTTGTTATTACCTATAAACTACCCACCTGATTGCTAGTAGCTAAAGAACAGTGACATAAAAACAAGAGCCGGGAAAATCTCCCTCTTTCCCTGGAATAAATCTCTGGGATTGTTTTGCCCTTTTCTTTCAATTCACAATTGCCTCACTTTGTCACCACATTATGAAGGCAAAGAAGTGGAGCAGGCCCTTGCTGAACAAAGTGCAATTGATGATGTGACGTTAAACTGGCTGAGAAGGGATGGACATGAGGCTGCTTGTCTCTATAAAATCTGCTGGGATTGTGTCAATATGCCTTGGGTGGGTGGTTAAGCCAAGCTGCAGAGAAACTCAGAAGCTGCAGCAGACCCAAGGGAACATTCGATGCTCTGCAGTAGCAAAAGGCTGGCTGGGCTCTGCTCAGCTGTGGCCCAGTTGACTTCACAGAGATTTGAGTTTTGCTAAGTTAGGAAATGTCTGGCTGAAGTAGACTATGTCTAGAGCAAGCACTGGTGTGAGAAGTGGATGCATCTGTAATCTATAACTGGATACCTGTGGCTGTAAGGGTAGGAGATCATCCGGGTGTCAGCGTAGAAAACACTGCTGGCATTTTAACACGTGCATTGTACTCAATCCCCGTCCCGCTGTCCCCATAAACACCATTGTGCTTTTCATCTGCCACATTTGCAGCAGCAGCAGCAGGGAGATTTCCCCTGAAATGGGATTGCTGACCCAGCAGCCGCCCAGACAATGTGACGGGTGCTCCCCGGCAGCACAAAGCCCCCTTCCAGAAAGCCGTCGCACAAAGCCGAAATCCCACGCGAGCCCCAACCTGCTGGGCTCGGCACATCCCTGCCGCCAGTGCGGGGCGAGGCGGCCGGGCTGAGCGGCGGTGCTCGGCAGGCTGGAGCGACAACATGCCCTTGCCGAGGCGCCGGTCGTCCTTCCTGGGGCAGCAACCCTCTACCTCCACGGCGGAGAGCTCGGGGCCGCCCGGCCGCCGGGTGAGCGTCGGAGGTGGAGGGAGCCTGTCGAGACCGCCCGGCGTCTACGTGGGCACCGTTCCCACCGGCGGCGTGAGCAGCCTGGGCACCCGAGTGTCCCGTAGAGCCCTGGGCATCAGCAGCGTCTTCCTCCAGGGTCTCCGCAGCTCCGCCGCCGCCGTGCCCCTGGCCCCGGGGCTGGATAAGGGCAGGGGTCTCTCCTACGAAAGCCTGAATGGCTGCTTGGTGGAGTACATCGAGAAGGTGCGAGCTCTCGAGCAGGTCAATCAGGAGCTGGAGGAGCACATCAGAGTGTACCTGGACAAGAAGGCGGCCAGCGTGGGCAGCTGGGGAGCGCTGCGGGAGAACTGGGAGGCGATTTACCACCAGGTGAGCGCCGGAGCGCTGCTGGCGGCCGGAGCCGAGGGCAGGAGCGGGTCATTAGCAACTCGGGGCAGGGATGAGGCTGCTCAGGACCGCCGTCTGATTTCAAAGTACGGTGCCCTAGACAGAGGGAGAGTGTAAAATCTATCTTCGTGATAATTAGCATTATTATGCCTATTAAGCAGGAGAATTGCCTTAGGCATCGTGCGCGTGGGAGCGATTGAAATGCAGCCCAAGGTGCCGAAGTCTGGGCTGATTAAAACGGGTGGGGTTTCTTTTCCCTGGGATTTCTTTTTTTTTTTTTCTTTTTTTTTAAATCTCTGGTTATTACACTGAGTATCAAAATCATTGAAAGAAACCCATTAGGACTGAATTAGGTTATCTCTCGAGATGATATCATTACAAGCACGTTGCAGTTTTTTTTAATCATCAATTCAGATTTTCACTTTATTCCCTTGTTGGCTTAATAACATTTCCAAAAGCTCTATTTATTTAAAAATAATAATTACAAGGCTACAAATGCATGAGTCCCTTCCTTTCCTTTGCCATCACACTCCTATCCCTTACTCGCACCTTCTCCATACAGCACAAATGTTTATTGTGGGGCTGTGAAATATTGTCAGCATTGACCTCATGGACAAGAAGGAGTTCCTCTTGCTGGCCAGGAAGGCCTTGCAGGCTGATGTCCTGCTTGCAGCAGATGCAGCGGTATGTCTGCTGATGTCTTGGTGCACCACACAAGTCTGGCTTCCCAGCTCCCAGCCAGTGGGAGCAGAGAGGATTCCAAAGACCTGGAGTCTGGCATCTCACACACCTCTTCCCAGCAGTGCTTGTGCAGGCACAGAAAATGCCATCACTGGGTCTTCAGAAAGCCTGAAAGCCAGCTTTAATTTGACTGGGACAATTGTGTGTTTTAACTCGGGCTGGCCAGTTTTACTCTGCATTTTTAGGGAAGGTCTCCTCCCAGAACGCTACAAACGTTGCTTGAACTCTGAATGTGTTGGCATAAGCTGTTGTACAAAGATCATGTCAGCAGAAACACCCAGTTAAGCACTAGCTTTAAAGTTGCTGCCTTTTAGTACTAGTAAATTATGTTATTGCTTCCTGAAGGGAGCAGCTGCTGAAGTAAAGGGGTGCTCTGAATCTGGAGTGCAAAAAGCTATCTCCTTGAACCTATTATCTCACTGGAAAAGATGGGAACTTGGATAGGGACAGGAATTTAATCCTTTGCAGCCACCATCCCATGTTCTCCACACCAGTGTCCCATTTCATAGTTGTAGACTTCACCTGTAAATCCTACCAGAATTTATGGTTAAGACCAAAAGTAAGGGGCCATAGGTACTTTAGGAAGGACAACTCGATTTTTCATTATATAAACACCCAACATTGCAGTGCAGATGAACCTGCTCATGTAATAATTTTTCATCCAAATTGCTTTCCTTTCAACCTTTCTTTGTAATCATCCTTGTCTCTACCTCTTTTTTATAAGTGGATAAGAGCATCTCATAATGAAATCTAGCCTGAATAGAGGGCTCTTCCTATACGAAAATCAGAAAAATAAAGCTATGTTGAGTATCACAGATGAGAAGAGAAAAAGACTAGCATCATCCGTATCTACTGAACGATCAAAACACATCAGAGAACACATAAAATTTTCTGAATTGCTTCAATTAAATCAATAAAAGAGGCATCACTTAGTGGGTTTTGTCTTTCATTGATGTGATCCAAGCTGTTATGTACAATTCTGATTAATAGATTTCTTTGCTTTTTTTTATTAAGCATTTAACCAAAAATGAAAGTAGGACTTTATCCAGCCCAAACACCAATTAACTCATTCGTCCTGGAGCTAATTGGCAAAATTATGCCTGCATCAATATCAAAACCATCACATTTATTAAAATAATTTCAAAATCAGTTGCTGCAGAAACAGCTGAAATCACAGGAAGTCAGAACCCTCCTGCTACAACACATCCCAAACAGAAAAGGCATTCAGGAGCAAGTTGTAGCAGAAATGAGAGACACCTGGCAGATATAATCCTAGATGTAATTTTTGTAAATATATTCAGATTTTCTGCAGATGTCCACATCTACCTTGATTTCTTTAAGGGTAGCATACCCCATTTTCAGCTTCTTGTAAAATCTGACCACTCATTTTGATTCCTGGCCAGGCCCATGGGTTCAGAGGGGAGAAATGCCCGGCAGCTGTAAAACCCCTCGGTGCCATTTGTATAAAGCAGCTATGAATGTTTTGGGGGAAAAAATCCACTCCAGCAGGCACCTGGTTTAGCCCAAGCACTCACAATAGGAACAGTTTTTGAACAAGAAGCAGCAAAGAAAAATACACAATTGGGAGGGGGTCTAAGCAGGACCCCTTTCCTCCTGCCCTGCTAATGAGAAGATGTGGCCACAAAGGACCCTCCTGGTCTCAAAATAACAAATGTGACAGGCCCATCTCTGCAGTGGCACAGGAGAGACCCCAGCACACCTGAAGTCCTGTTTTCCTCCTTCCCTTTCTGGGATGTGCTTCAGCATCCCAAATGTTGGGTAGTTGCATTGCCAGCAAAACCCTCATATCTCCTGAACGCAGAGGGAAAAACTGTGCCAGCAAGTGACTCAGAGGGTATGTGTGAGTGCAGGGTCCCTCAGGAGTGTTTGCTTGTGTTTCCTTGCAATTGTCAGAGCCATGGCTGCAGCAGGGGAACAGTGATGGGAGCTGGATGATGGAAAGCCACTATCCAGGTCACAGGGTTAATTATCTCCCTGGGCAGCTGGCTTTTAGCAGAGCAGGTGGACACACGCTAATTGGGACAGGCACAAAGCGAGAGGATGTTTGCAGGAAAAGAGGGAAATGAGAAATCCTTGCCAAGAGGAATTCATGTGACAGAATTAACAATTTCATGACAGAAATAAAGATTTTACCCTGTGTATACTCTTCTCCAGGCTTCATCCTGGTCCTCTTGTGGAAAATTCTATCTCTAATCAAATGTGTCTCTTCTGCAGAATAGGAGACTGTTTACAATGGCAATTCCTTCCCAGGGAACAGCACATGGGAGAAGTGGATGCTTGAAACAATCTGAGTGAGTCTACAGAGAGAAGAGGGTAGCTCAGCCTCCATGACTGTTCAATTACAGCTGCATGGGAGACATAGATTTAGTTTGTCTATGAGGTGGCACATAGTGAAGTTCAGATCACAGGAGTAAACACAAAAGCAGAGGAAGGAATCAACATCCTGGACTAATTTTACCACTGCTGCGACTTATCACAACATCCTGTGCATGGCTGGGAGCATTTGAAAGACCTCCAGAGTTTTTCTATAGAGCTGCTTTTATTTGCACTTGGCCTTTCTATTAGCATTTAATCAGTGTGAATATTAAGCCTGGAGAATACACAGGTCTAAGAGCCTGAGGAATTTCCACATTTGGATTCACACCCACTAATTTATTTGCTGCAGAGTTAGAAGAGCCACTGAGTGCTACTTGTGACATACTCTAGCACAATACAGTGCATGATCAGTGTCTGTAAATGGGTGAAATAGCACTCTGCTACTCATCTAAGGGTACAGCAAACTCCCACAAAATGGCACAAAGTTTGATCAACTGCCCTACAGAGGATGGCAGTGAATTAGCTGTAATTATCTTCTCTCAGCCACCTCCAACAGCATAAATTTGGGCTGCCTTGATAGGCAGCTGTGAGGGGGTGTGAAGTTTTCCCCTTGTGCTTGGGCAGCATTACAGTTTTACAGATCATTTCTTTAAGAAGTATCTCCTTCTTTGAGAACCAGGCATTCTTTCATGCAGTCCTGTGTATGTATAAAATATCTGATATATACATGAAGTCAAATTTCCCTGGATGCAGCAGGAACCAGCAAAGGAGCCATCAATCTCGGCGTCTCTCCAGGTATTACCTTTCCTGAGGCGATGCAACAAATGCTGCTCTTACCACCTTTGAGGTTTCCTCCTTCAGGTCCTGAGAAAGGGCTCAACATAGAAAGCATCACCAGGACCATTAAGAGTTTATTGCTTGGCAGTGGGTTGCAGGCTTTTAGCCTGATTTTAGCTGTGAATTAAAGCATGTTGGAGGCAATGGTCTGGTATCAACAATTTCCTTGCATGTGTGGAAGGAAAGACTAGATCAACATCTGATCTGTCCCCATGGAGGTGTCTGCTTTACTGAAGTGAACGTACCAGCCAGAGAAGTTTCCATTACATGAATAATTAAACCATGAGATTCATTATCACAGGCCACACCTGAGGCCACAAATTTAGTAGCAGTCAGAAAGGATTTAGACATTTTTAAGAATAGCAAAAGTATACAAAGCTACAGATAAAGCACAGCTAAGAATTTGAAAGGCATAGTACATCTTGCCATGCCAAACTCGACCAAAGCTCTTTTAAAAATCAGAAGTTGCTATCACCAGGGATAAGGAGTAAATTCTCCCTGTGTCTCTAGCACTTCACACTTTATCAAGTCTGGCATCTGCCCACTCCCTTGAAGCAGATGTTTTATCCTTGATGCCAGTTGTAACCCAGCAAACGGGCCAGCATGTTGATGAGACTTTTCTTCCAAAAAATTCACATTACATTTTCATGTCCATAAAATCACAGTGAAATCAAAGAAAATTGTTGCTTCTTTGTAGTTAGGATATTTAATACCATGAATATTCACTGTTAATTCAAGAGCTGAAAAAAATTGTGATCAAAAGGTGTAAGTGCCTCACAGAACCGAGTGTTGAAATGAGTGTGAGTGAAATGAGCTATTATTAGTAATAATATTTGCATGGTTTAAACTCTTCCCATTTTGGCTCTTTGAATGCTACACGAGCATCAGTGACTTAAGCCTCCCAGAAGCTCTGTGAGGCACAACAGCACTGCCTTCTGCTTTACAAGCAGAGGAGGCAATGTCTAAGTGCTTGCAAGCCTCTCATTCCCAATGGACACAAAGAAGGGTGTTTCCTAAACTTGCATCATGTCTTTTAGTACGTGTGTCGGCAAAGTGGCTACAAATCTGTCCCACTAATGCTGTGTGTTTGCATCCAGCTGTTGATTAATGGGAGAATTAAATCAAACAAAAGAGCCACTAGATGGAAGGCTTAGAGCTCTTCTTCTGGAGCCCAGGAAAGGGCTTTCACAGCTCATGCAAATCAGAGGGAACTTCTCAGGAAACATGGTTTGTACCGTGTTAGACAGTATTAGAAACTACTGTCTAATTATTGCCCTGTAAGCTCACTGTCAGATTTAAAGGGTACACAGGTGATTTCCAGGAGGGCTGAAAGGTTGATGCCTGCTGGTTTCCACTGCAAGTCATCCCTGAAGTCTTCCAAACATTAGTTTTTTGGGGGGTGGGGGGGGTGGGTGGAATTTATACTATTTTTACTTACATGGCAGAATTCAGGGTTTTGTGCAGGCTTGGAAAGCCCTGGACTCTATCACTGAGCCCTTGGCTTTAGCTGTTGGTCGGTTAAGAGGAGAGTATGGTAGACATCCACTGTGGGACTGGTAAAAGTCACCTCAAATGCCTCAATAAATCCACAAAGCCACTAATGAAAAACACTTTTAAAAACCAGCCTGCCTCCGTATAGATGCAGAAATCCAGGCAGTTCACCAGCTATGGACTGCTTTTGTTTTTGTTGCAGCCCAAAAGCCCTTTCTCACTGGATTCAGCCTCTAAACTTCACTGTTAACCTTCCTCTGAGTGACACTGTGCAGCTCACAGGATTTAATGTCACTTTTGCTTGCAGGATGTTCCCAATTCACTCAAAGACATTAATTTTCATCAGACTTTAGATCAGATGTTGTAACTGTTGCGATCTCTGCCCAAGGCAAACAGGTCTGTTTCAACAAAGCAGGGCAAATCACAGGGCAGCATTTCTGCTCCTTGATTGAGTCAGGAAAAAGAATTAAAGCTTCTGTGAAGATCCACACATGTATGAGTTGTCAGGAAGACAAAATAATTTCTGCAGGGAAAAATAGAGAAAAAAAAGATAGAAAAATAAAGTAACAAAGATTTCAGAGCTTGTGTCAAAGAAGTCCCTCTACTTCTGTGCTGACTAAATGCCAATTCTCTGTCCTTCAGGAGAAACTCAAGTGTCCTGGTGCAAGGGAACCTGAGGGCAGAAGAGTAGCATGTCCCCAAAGTCTCATCTCTGCTCAGTTGCTCTGAAATGCCACAGATGGACAACCCAGGGTTTGGGGAGTTAGGATAGTGCTGGTAAAGTGGGGCTGCAAAAAATCAGGGAGAAGGAAATAAGGGGTTCAACAATGAAGAGCATCCAGTTCTGTGTGCAGATGAGCACACAGAATTCTTCTTGTGTGCTGGATAACAGGGCTGGCTGGTGTGTGGTGAGGGACCATCTCTTTGCCCACACCTGTGGCTTTTGTGGTATCTCTGACTCCTGTGGTTTTGCCACACTCCCCAGTTTTCCCATGCCAAAATTAGGGCTTTTTTTTAAAATTTATTTCCCTGAGCAGCAGTATCTACAGAACCTCTCTCCTCTGTCCAGATGCTATTTTCATGAAATATTTCAGAAGTGGGTGTCTCTGAGATGTCCTATCCCTCTATCATAACTGGCAAAAAAATCCCACAGTTATTGAAGAAAAATAGGCTTCCCATGCAATGGTGTGAAACTAGCTCCAGCCCCAGCCACCTTTGCTGTTTTTCCCTAGGAGTAGGTGAGAAATTAAGAAAAACACTTTTTAAACTCTTGTTCCTCATCAGACTGAAAAGATGTAGAGGGGCTTTTAACTTCCTGATCCATTATGGACATAGTGGATAGTGAAGGAACAGGGTATTTCTCCACTTTTCTCTTTATCAGATGCCTTCAGGTGTTACACATTTGTTGGTCCAAACATTTGTAAGACATTTGGAGCAGTAAGCCACTCTCCATGAGGGTAAATGTTAATTGCCACCTAGAAATGCTTCAGCCTCAAATGCCCACCTCCACCTGGTCACCAAACAATCTCAGGGCAACAATCCCACTTGAGATTCATTTGAGATAACTTGTCTGAATGCAGCCTTGATGTTTCCACATTGCATGGTGTGTTACACCTTGGAGGAGCAGAATGTTTTGGGTGATTTGCAATTTTAGTTACAGACTTAATTAGCTAAGGAAAGATTTTTCTGCTTCAAGAACTCTCCTGGCCAGCTTAAGCAGCTGATCTTACTCATGAGGTGATTTAGTTTTAACTGCAAATCTTCATGAGTGTCTCCTGAAAATGACCAAAGAAATGTTCAGTTTAGCTTTTCCAGAATGACAGCATGGATCACGAGGTGACTGGAGCTCACAGACAGTCACTTGCAGAGGTGATCACACTCTAAGCCTGATACTGAAATCTGCTTGTCTCTGGTCACCTCTATAGCTCAGTTCACATCCCACTCCAGGGCAGGCAGCGGTCTTTTTTTCCTTTTTACCATTTTATATAACCTTCCTGAATCACAACAAGCTGCTAAGTCACGAGCTTTTCAGGCTTACTTACCCCTCAAGTACTTACTTACCCCTCTTGGGGCTTACTTTCAGGCTTACCCCTCTTGGACATTAGAGATACACCCTAGACCCATAGCAGTGCTACCACAGGCTGATTTGCACGACCTTTCCAATCAGTGTAACAATCTTTGAAGGCTTCTCAGGTCTCATATCTATCGCAAGAGCCTAGAGGATCCCATAGGAGAAGGAAAGCAACACTCTGGGAGCTGAGGAGGGCTCGCAGGCGGCATGAGCAACAATTCCGTGGCTCCCTGAGGAGGACGACCCTGAAGAGGACTGCTGATATGGGAAGTAGAATAGGAACTGCATAAGTGCTGCTTAAATTCTATCTAGAAAGTATAAGTGGGACTTGAATGATGAAAATACCTTGAGCACAGCAATGAATTTTGCCCCTTGCAAAGAGCTGGTGATCAGAATAAATATGTTGCTACAAGATGAGGGCTTAGGAAGAATGAGCAGTTTGATGACAAATTACAGCCTATTTGCAGAAAATTTGTGAACTTTTATGTTAAAAAATAATTGATTAAGTTATCTGGAATGAGTCACTTGAACAGCCCTAGGATCAAGGACTATTTTCAGAATCAAAGCTGTACATCTGCTTAAGATACATGCGCTGAAGCCCTTCATTGATTGAGCTCTGTTGTATCTTTCTTCTAGGTGGGTGAAGCAGTCCTTGAAAATGCTCGTCTCATGCTGCACACCGAGAATATTCAAGCCTGTGCTGAAGATTTTAAAGACAGGTAGTCCTGTGGTGGCACCCAGCTAGCCACTTTCTTTAAACTTTGCCTTTGTGAACTCTTAATTTGTAGGGGTGTAATGCTAAGGAATACAACAGGCTTGTTTTTTAGGTTGCATATTCATATTCAACACCTCAGTTTGGGAGAAAAAGAATGATGATGCTAGTGTTATTTTGGGAAATTTTGAAGACTCATGGTAACAAAACTGGGCACAAGCACAAGCAAAATGACCTAACCTATTCTTAACACAGACATTTGTCTTAATGCAGTCATTGGTCTCTCACCTGGGAGGTCAGTATTCACTCAAAATTGGGTTGTCACATTATAAATGGTGAACTTCCATGTGCTTTTAAGTTGTAATTTTCAGTACTTCAGTATCAAAACCAAGTGGTCTTGGAAGTAACAATCATGCTGCTATAGCTGCACCAAGACCGACATCAGGGTGGAAATGTTAGACAAGAAAACAGAAATGGGCTGTGCCGATTTTTCATTTCTTTACTGAGAAATAATAAGTAATAAAAGAAGATCTTAAACACTAGCAAACTACTTTTTAATTGCCTTTCTGTTTGAAAAGCCTGATAGTCATGTGTATGAGTGCATGAAGCTCCTTAGATTTTACTCAGAAGATATGATCCTAGTTTTTCTTACTCATAATGATCTCATTCATTTACAAACAGCTTTTTGCAAGCTCTCACATGAAAAACATACTTCAAACTGATTTTTATATCCTATGGTTTTTATAATCCCTTCTTTTTCTCTCTCTCTGGCATTATTTTATTTAACCATAAAACCAAAATGTGTTAATCATTCTTAAGTTTACCATTTATTTCAGAAAGGTACAACTCTGAGATATTCGTTTGGCTTTACATCCAGCAAGTTACATTATATTTTATGCAGTTCTAGAAAAATACTTTTTAGAAGTATCAGCTGACTTAGACAAGTAGTCTACATAACAAAAACAATGTTGAATCAATCTACTGCATAGTGAAAGCTCCTGGGATCAGCTTCCACTCTCCCATGCTTTAAACTCTCATTAATGAAGGTGCCTATCAAGGAGCAAAGTGTTTATGAAGCAAGTTCCCAACTAACCTCCTGTCTAACCTTCCTGGCCACCAGGTCCCCAGGCTGGACAGGTTTGGCACAAATGTCTCTCACCCAAGGAGATTCACAATACAGTCCACATTTTCAGTGGAAAGTCTAAACCAAAAAGTTACAAACAAGCAATGCAGCAAGAAGTGCTGTGTAATATAAACTGCTTGCCAAAATTTCCTTACCATTACAGCCATAGTTTGGAAATGAGCTGTTTGTTCCAGCAGCAATTCTAACTGACAAATCAACCACAGAAATTTCCTCGTTATTTGATACTGCTGGGATTTGGACTTAGGGATGGGCCAGGGCCCTGGAACATAGACCAGACATCCATCAGCATGTCCATTAGTAAAAGTAATGTTTGGTGTGCATGTTTTGTCTTTAACCATTGCTCTAAAAAGTTTTTATGTAGACAAGTGAATAGGTATTCTCATTTTACAGCCAAGACAACTGAGAAAAAGCCACCCATGGTGATCCTGTATATAAATATCAGATCTAGCAAGAAACCATGAGCCTCTCCATGCCTTTTCTGGAATCCTAACAGGTTGATAGCCACTGTAGCACATACTGCTAACTTGGCCTATTTTCTACACTCTGAATTAATGACAGGGTACTTCAGGCAGTTAATTTCAAGTATGAAGAGACAAGGTGAGAGCAAAGTATACTGTCTGTGTTTCTGTGCCTCTGTCTGGGACACATTCACTAATTAGAAGAAATAGTGTCATTCAGAAAAAAAGAGAGGTTTTACTCGCTGAGCTGTGCTGTGTTGAAGCTTGGCTTTTCTTTTTTTCTCTGCAGGTATGAAAATGAGCAGCCGTTTAGAAAGGCAGTGGAAGATGAAATTAATTCCCTATATAAAGTGATTGATGATGCTAATTTAACTAAAATGGATCTGGAGAGTCAGATAGAAAGCATGAAGGAAGAACTAACTTTGCTGTCAAAGAATCATGAAGAAGTAAGTCCAGACTCGGGACACTGCAAAGCCAATGTGTGCCTGTTTCATCTGGTTGGTATCATACATCTAGTGCGAAGCAAACATTAAAAACTCTACCCGCCACGTCTGGGCAGAGGGATTTTCCTGAAACCTACTATTTCTTCCTTCTCTTTTAACTCTGAGGATTAACCCCTGAGGCATTGTCAAATTACTTACATGTAGGTCTTAACCCTTTCTCATTTGATAAATGTGACATGGAAGAGACGCCATCCCTTCGTTTCTTGTCAGACACCACATGATGGTCCAGGGGCTGCATAGTCATGTATGTGGGCATCTCAGCAGTGAGATCTGATGGAAGGACAAAGTGCATGTGCAGGGCACCAGCTCTGGTGCTGCTGCTCTAATGTTGAGCATTAACCAGGTTCTTATGAAAATACCCTGCTTGGCTTAGCAAGGTGCTCAGTTCCCAAAACTGAATCTCTCTTGAGAAGCACTACGCTGAAGCAAGTCACAGGGACAGTGGAATGAAGGAGTGGCTCTGAAGAATCATCATCAAAGCTGCTGGCAAAAGCAGGTTTAATATGAGATGCAAAAGTGCAGTTTAACTTTGGTGGCAAGGTTCATTTTATTGTAATGAAGCTCACAAAGGAAAATTGGATTAGAATCAATCTAGAATGGTTTACATGGAAATTGGGGATGCAGAGGGTAAAGGTGCTAAAGGATAAAGGTTCAAAAGGGTTAGGGGAGGCCATCCCATTGAGTCATGAGGTTCAGAGCAGACCCCCTTGCTTTCTACACTCATGATGGAGATTAGGTACATCTGAGTCCAAACTTTACCTCAGACTTGGTCGATGGTTTATAGCTAAAGAATTTGTAAACACCCGATCAGTGACCAATTTAAAGTCTACAAAATGATCCAATATGATTTCCTATAAGCACAGCAGTAACTTAACTGTAGATCTGGGATGACAGTATTCGTATAATACTTGCTATAGGGTATTTAAACCAATTCACACACTCACACAAGCAGACATGAAGAAGTTTGTACAAAGGTGCCTGTTAAAAATTTCCCTCAAATTCAGTACAATACTCAAGTCAGATGCTTCTGCATCTCTCAACAGGTGAGGGCTGAGCCTTGAGGAGTAGTGGGGATATCCCAGGCCTCACCATCAGCATTTGGCAACAAGTATTGAGTATTGAAAACTCGAGAGCTTGTTAGCCCCAAGAGGTATCCCAGTCAGAGGGAGACTGCTGCTCACAGCCCACTGCAGTCCAGGAGATCTCAAAGGGCCTCACTCAGGACTACCAAGATGATTGGTTCCAATCAGTCAGTCAGCCTCCATCCAGGCTGTAATCCAAGATGGTAATTACTGGAGTTTTCCTCAGAAGTCTAGTAATAAAAATATTGTTCCACTCGGGCTATGATTCAGGCAAATAATATTCCAAGGTTATGCTAGGATAGCTGACAATCTTGTCCCCTTTGCTAGGCAACAGAAGTTTGTTAGGCAACAGAAGCTCCTAGGAACAGACAGTGTTTCTGATAAACTCAAGGGAAGCTTAATTGCCCAGGAGCCATTAATTGATTAAGGCTAAGGCCTATAAAGAATTCCTGAAGCCACAGAGAGACCCGAGTGGGTGGAGAGGATGTACCACCACAGACAGGCAGCCACAAAAGAAGCCCATACTACCCAATTTTGCAATACTTTCCCACTTACTGCATTCACCAACACTATTTGCATGAAGGTGGTTCACTTCCTTCAGCAGGGATTTCAGGATTGAACACAAATCAGCATCTTTGTTCATGGGGACTTGAATATGGAGCTGTTACTAATCCCTCCTAAGGGACAGTAAGCAACTGTGCTGGTGCCTCAAAATCAAGATAGAGCTTGAATTGTGATGGTTCACAAGCAAGGTATTATCCTGCCTTACATTTCTTACCAGTTGTTCCTCTAACCACAAGATTTCAGCAACACTAGCTTGCCAAGATGAGGTTGCATGATCAGCTCCCTACTTGTATCAGTCAAATTCCAAGGCTGGCATTTGCAGAAAATAACCAGTGGCTTCATCAGCAGTGCATGGCAGTAGAAGATGGAAGTTGTTTTAGACAAGAGGGTAAAGAGAAAAATTATAGAAATAAACAAGATCCTCTTTAAACGTCCAAGTAATGCAATGACTGCTGTGAAACCAGAAAAGCAGGTGCTGATGCTGTTCTCTGTCTGTAGCTATGTGGCATAATGAGAACACCACCTGTCCATCTTGATCCTCGTGTAGCCAGCAAGGAGCCCTTGCAGAGTGGAAAGATGCTCTTTTCTTTATCTTTTGGAAGTACCTGAGTATCCACAGAACCACTTCAGCACAGGCCTGGTTTTCCCATGGCAGCAGCACCAGGGGAAACTGCTTAAGAGAAGACACAGAATAAAGGCTAGAAGCAACTGTTGCTGAGCTCTGGCACAATAAAGTCCTAAGGACTTTCCTGAACTAATTCAAACCTTTCTTTCCACTGGTGCTCCCACTAGCAAATCCATGCAAAGTCCTTTTGAAGCTTTTGTGAACTTGGAGTGGGCACATTTTGAGGTTTGCATTCTTGCAGGTTCATAATTCCCATCTGTTTTTTCCAGTATTGTCACTGTTAGGGGCCATTGCTTACAAATTCAATTCCCAGATGCTCTTACGCTCCTTTTTTTTATGCCAATAACACAGGTAAACAGGTTGATATAAAAGGATTGCAGTGCCAGACAGTAAAGATTCATGTTAAAAATCTCATTAATTCTTGTGTTCCTGAACAAGATGTAAAACTGATGTGCTACCTTTAACTGTGCAATTCTAGACCTGCTAATTCCCTACTGGTTACATGTTTTTGGAGCACTTAAATGTAAAGAAGGAACAGAATGCTGCCACAAAGGGGAATCCTCTTCATCTAACATGCACATGCATAAAACACACACTCGTCTCACACAAGCTGCGAGGCTGTAGAGATCCTGATGCTTTGCACATCTTCTATCTTCCAGCAGATGCAGGCCCATGCTCCTGCATGGTACAGCAGCAGGAGAAGAGTTTTTGATATCCTGTGAGCTGATAGCTCCTTGGCCCAAAGTCCAGGCCGCAGCTTTATTGGCAATATATGCAGTGATTTCGGGTCCCAGCTACACAGCATGCACATGTCAAGCACTGGCTGCTGGAGAAACTTGCCACTGTTGAGAAGGCTGCTCTAGGCACTGCCTTGGCTTCAGTCTCCTTCCACCAAGGGGAAAACTCTTCCAGTACCCTAGATCTGCAGGAAGAGATCCCATGCAGAAGGAAGGCAAATCCACATCTGAAAAAGAAACCCTTCAGTGCACCAAATCATTAATGTAGAGATACCTTTTGGGACCAAATTTAATTTCTCTGTTTGTGGCACCAAAAGAGTTCTTCCTTGAGCTTCTCTAAAGATACCATTCAATTGTCCAGTTCACTTTCTTTATGTTTGTTATTTTTGTTCAAGGATGTGAAGGTATTATACAAGCAGCTTGCTGGATCTCAGCTGGAAGAACTTGATGTTCCCTTGGGAAGTGGCCTGGATGACATTCTGGAAAAAATCAGAATCCACTGGGAGAGAGACATTGAAAAGAATCGTGCTGAGACAGGTGCCCTGCTCCGTACCAAGGTCAGCACTCTGTAACCCACTCCAACATCACAGGATATCAAGCAAACACAAAATCTCTCTAATATTCTCCAATATCTTTGAGGGTTGGGTGTTTTTTGGGATTCTTTTTGAAACAGAAAAGATGTTAAAAATCTACAGTATTTTGGTCCAAGTCCAAAGGAGAATGCACTTACAAATATAAAGGCTTTCTTGGGATGCACAGAGTTAAGCACTGGTGGAAATGGCCCTGCTCATATCACAGGTATCTGTGGGAGCCTTTCAAGGGCTCTGAAATGTTGGCTAAGGAAGAAAGATTTAATCTGTTGATACTTTCTGTGTAGGATAAGCCATCGTTATTATGCTTCTTATTAGGGCTGTTCCTCCACTTAATAATTTACAGGGGTCTCTAAATAAGAAGGGCAAAATACATTCCCCTCTACACTACAGTATCCTTGTTGGGTTCCCCTCAATATTTTTTCCTTTGGCAGCAGTGGGAAAACTAGATATTAACTTAGAAATTAAAAGTGACAATAATAGCCATTCCCTTTAAACAGGGATTCTTCTCTCCTGAGGCTGAGGCTGAGACAGCCTTTTAATGCAGCTTTTTCTCTGTCATGAAGGATCACTAATTTTCCAAAGTGTCTGGCTGAACTAAGTATTTTTGCACAGCTGAAGCATTATGTTCCGTGGATGATCCTGTATGTTAGAAGCCATCTCATTCCGAGTCGGCTCTTACAGTAGAGCATGACAGAGTAAATCAGAGTAAATCAGGACAGCAACAAAGATGGTGAAGGGCCTTGAGGGGAGCCCTGGTGAGGAGCAGCTGAGGTCACTCGGTCTGTTCAGTCTGGAGAAGAGGAGACTGAGGGGAGACCCCATTGCAGTCACAACTTCCTTGTGAGGGGAAAAGGAAGGGCAGGCACTGATCTCTTCTCTGTAGTAATCAGTGACGAGACCCAAGGGAATGGCCTGAAGCTGTGTCAAGGGATGTTTAGGTTGGATGTTAGAAAAAGGTTCTTCACCCTGAGGGTGGTCAGGCACTGAACAGACTCCCTAGGGAAGTGGTCACAGCATGAAGCTGGCAGAGCGCAAGAAATGTTTGGACAATGCTCTCAGGCACATGATGTGACTCTTGGGGATAGTCCTGTGCAGAGCCAGGAGCTGGACTCGATGATCCTTGTGGGTTCCTTCCAACTCAGCATATTCTGTAATTCTGTGAATTCATAACTGCAGCAGTGCTGTTGAAATACTTAGCAAAACCATATAAACATGCTGCCATGAGAGGTGCAGGGGGTATTGAAGAGAAACAGCAAGAAAAAACAACAAAACCAAGAAATATGTTTGCAAACATATGAGCAAGCTCTGTGTTAATTTTCAAAATGAAGAAGAAAAATCCTGTGACAACAGTGACCAAAATTGCTAGGAAACATACAAAAAGCCAAACAGCGGGGTTTATCCCAGAGGTCTCATCAAGTTTGATATATACCAGACTTATTAGGCAAAATTTTTGTAAAGTTAGTCTGTGGGGCCTGATTTTCAGCTCATACAGTCCAAAGGAAGTAAGTGACACAGTAATAAACTACATAAGCCTGGAGAGTGCCTCCATACAAAGCACATGCAGCCCTGAGAAGCCAGGGCATCCTCAGTAGCCTTTTGAGCTCTCCCCAGAAAAATCTCATCCTGACCCACTGCCAGATTTCAGCAAAATGAGCATCACTCTGATGGCAGCAAATTCTTCAGTGCTCCTGCTTGCCTGTCCTGCTTGTTCCTCCTCCTTCTCCTCCTGTGCAAAAACACCCTTACAACTTCTTTCTTCCTTTTCTTTCATACCTTCAATATCTGGTATTTTAGCTGCTCGGAGATACCATTTGGGGAAAAAACTGACAGCTGCTAGTACACTGCTCTATCATGTGTTTGATACCAAACCCACCCCTACTCAGCCATCTTAGCCCAAGCTCTTACTAGTTCCAGTTGTTCCTGTTTTGGTTTAGTTTTTTAATGGAACAAAGAAACAGAATATCACAGGTTTCTGGAATGATCAGCTCCGGTTCTGCACTGGTTCTGGTAAGACATTCTAGGGGCTTTTTTCCCACAAATTAAACCCAGATGATGCAGTTTTGTGTCCCTTATCTCCTACAGACATAGATCAACTCAGATTCCTATTATGTATACAGATGACAAGAGTTTAACTTTTATCAACTAAGGTTATGGTTTTATATCATCTTTTGTGCTTAAGTTGTATCATTTGGTTATACACACAGTGAAAAACTTGCTCTTTTGTGACATCACAGGATGGAGAGCAGTTCCCTACACTCCTTCACCCTTCATTACCAGTTTTTTCAGTGTCTCTCTGTGAGGTTTTCCTTGATCCCTAATATTTCAATTTCCTTTTTCTGCACCTACTCTCTGGTGCAGACCAAGACACCTACTCTCAGCTCAGACCAAGGTGTTTCAAATGATGTCCTAGCACTGACTTAGGCATGAGGGCAGTATTTTTGTTATTTTCAGACTAATTACCTTGCTTCATATGTTTTGTCTTGTGACTAGATTTGCAATCTTGGCTAGATTTTTCAAGCATATTTGGGCACCAAAACACACCCATTCATACATATTGGGGTTTCACACGGGCCTTTTTTTGATGAGTAACCTCAAAACTCAAGTCCGTTTGTTCACCTGTGCACTTTTTTGTCTCTAGTGGTCAAAATCTTTCCCTGAATTGACACAAGGGATTCAAAACCTTCCAAGACATGTATGCTATTTAATGTTTTTCCCTGGAAAGATCCTTTACTTACTGATGTGCTGTTCACTCATGTAGTTTGATTCCACACATCCATTCCTGCTCATTGCTAATCTGTCATCCATAAGTCCTAGTTCACTCTTCATTCCCAACGCAGTAGATCTTGAGGCTTCAAGCTGTTAAGCTACTGTCTTAATGGAACTAGACCTTAATTTTCCTCTTCATGTTCTGTCTCTTGACCAGCTGTTGATCCATGGAAATATTCTTCCCTGAGCTCTCAGACAGCTTTCTCTGTTGTCCTCATAAAAGGTTCTGAAAAATCTTGTGAATTATGCCAGTTGTTTCTCTCATTTTTGCTACTTGGCTAAAAATTGCCCAGAACTCTGAAGAGCTTTTCAAAGTAACTTTCTTTCTTCAGATACCATGCTAGTCAACTCTGGGTGTGAGTGTTCCATTCCTAATCATTCTTTCATTATCTGGATTCCATGAAAAAATGACTACTGAGGGATTCTGCTGCGCTCATGCACGATGCTTGGCTCAGAAATGTACAGATGTTTGAAATCTACTGATTCCTAGGAAACTCAAGCACCAGCATGATAAAGACTTAGGAAGACGATTTCATCCTTTCCCTCCATTAATCCAGTTGTTTGTGGTCACCACATGTATAGCCTTTCCCTTATGGAGCATCTCAGGAATAGGAAAAGTCCCCAGAAAACATGAATGGCCTAGTGAAGAAGACACACAGACTACTTCTGCACTTCTCCACAGAAGGAACCCCAAAGCTGAGGCCAAGTGTCATGCCCAGCAGTACCTCACACACGGACACTTAGGGCTGGTAATCCTGTAAGGAGGGTAGGGAAACCTCGTGTGTTAAATTAGAGGGATTCAGTGTGTGCTCACCTGCTGCGTTCTCCTCAGTGTTTAGGACCTGATGCAACCATCTCCATCTACTCCATCTGCCTGTTCTCTTGTTCCACCACTACGGTCAGGTTCACAGCTTAGGGTAGCTCCTGGAAGGGTTGCAGTGGCACCTGTGGTGAGGGCACACTGGATTTATAGGTAGCATTTGGGCCACCAGCAGGGTAAATGTGAAAGCCAGTCTTCAGGTAATGGGTGTAGGCTATAACTATAGATGCAAAGGCACTTTCTTTTCCCTGTGTATCAATTTAAAAAGAGGCATTTGCAGTCCTCATAGCTTAAAATGGTGCAGAATACACTCTCAACACAATTTAGGAGACACAATTTACTGTAGAGGGCAGGTCCATGATCACTGGTTCACCAAGAATAGTCAGGTAGAATTATGTCTCTCTGAAGCACAAGCCCCAACAAAGCATTTCCAGAAAACACTAGATCTGTGCAATTTGTTGGAAAAGACAGGTTTGGTTCTTGGAATGAAATTCAGCCCTCTGCAACACAGGTTCTTAAATCCAAATTTGTGTTTAAGACTTAACTGGTGTTTAAATGACCTTTTACCACTGAGGCTATTTCATTTACAATGTGAAAGGTGTAGGGTTCACATGGTAGTAAAAAAAAAAAAAACCAAACCACAACCTTATTTTTGGTGCATGGTCCTAGATTTTTTAAAATTCAATCTTACTTTTAAAATAAAAGAATGCATAATCAAAAAAGCAAAACATGGTCAAGATGAAGATTCAGAGTGGGATGGAAGTATTTTGCATAGTTTAATTTTAGCATCAACTACAAGAAATGTAGGTTTTGACTGAAGAATTGTATTTTCTAGAGAGCCTAGAGCTCTGGGCTGAAAAACCTTGATCTCAGCCCTTATTAAAAAGTATAGAGATTCTATTTTTACTAAGGTACTTCTTCCTTCACCTATTTTCAAGGCACCTGAACTAAACACATATAAAACCCCCCAAGCTACAAGAGCAGGAAATAGCATAATTAACTTATAACTTAATTAACAGAATTTTTTTTTTGGACCCCTGTGATATGACTTGCTGTCTGACTCATAGTATCTTATGTGCAAAATTAAGATGTGAGTAGTTCTGAAGACATACAACTTTTTAAGAAATATCATAATATGGCTATAAAATGAACAATTACAGCAATATTTTCTCCTTAGAGTTAATTTTAAACATGCAAGTATGAATTCTGAACAGCTGTTGTTCACATGGATAACATAAATACGCTTGTATGCATAAGCCATTTTACAGTAAATGCCTAGAAAATATGATAATTTCAACACTAAGAAGTACCCAGAATTGTTCCACCGAGGGATTTAATACACAGGAATCCAACTTAGAGTCAGAATTGGCACAAACTGTGAAAATATTACTGTCAGTTTGGTATGTAAGGAAGCTAAACCATGACTTTTGTAGGCTGTGATGACAATCGCCTTCTTTCACCAGCAACAGGCTGAGACGATGGCTGCTGTGCGAACCCAGGAGGAAGAGCTGGTGGAGGGCCTCAGAACCGAGTTCCACGAAACTGCCTGCAAAATACAGAGCTTGCAAGCTGAAACGGAATCTTTGAGAACCTTGGTAAGGAATTCTGGGTTTTCAGTGGGTGCCTTCTCTGCAAACTCAACGCACCTTCTGAGGGGGGAACATTCCTGTCTATGGATGCAGAGTTAAGAATGAATCCCATTTTCCATCAGATACTGTTTCCAGAGATGCCAGACATTTCTGGGCTCTTCTTGGTTGAAACGGTGCTCTCTAAGTGTACCACATTTGACAACAGGGCTCCAAATTTCCATCCTCAGTGTATTCATACTCAGTCTCACTGAGACTGCTTGGTAGTGTAGTACTAGACAACATGAGAATATCTGCACTTTGTAAAAGTACTTCAAATTTTGTAATGATAATACCTAGTATCAAGGTAGCTAAAGAAAGGAATTTTCAACATATATATAGCAAGTAGAGATATTGGCCAAACCTGAATAAAAATTACTATGAAGCATATGGAAATTGACTGATTTATTGTCTGCTGTCCTGCCCTTGCAGAAGAGGGGTCTGGAGAACTCTTTATATGACGCCAAGCACTGGCACGACATTGAACTGCAGAACCTGGGCTCTGTCATTTCCAAGCTGGAGGCAGAGATGGGAGAAATCAAAGTAGAAACCGAGCAGCAGCAGAGGGATCGTGAAAATCTGCTGACTAGCAAACAACAGCTGGAGAAAGACATTGCTGCATATCACTGCCTCCTGGATGGAGAGCAAAGCAGGTACTTGTCCTTAAAAAGATGGAGAACATGCTCCCTGGGAAGGGGTAGTGAGGTTCCTGGAGGCAGGAGGACTGGGGTGCTTCTCATGTTCCATAAGGCTAGCTGGTAGATGGAGAGGTTTGGGGAGGCTGCCAAAGGGGAAGAACACACCAAATCTCATCAGACAGAGATTTCTGATGTATTGGAGATGGGTGGTTTCTAGCTCTGTCACAGAAGGACATGGTTTGGGAACATGCCATGAGTTTCAGTTCTCTGTAGGTTTGAGATGTGATATTAAAAATCTACTATCAGGGGCTACATTAGTGGCTACAAAGCAGATGTGTTGTTGTTTCTTGATTAGAATACATTATGCCATCCCTCCTCCTCCCTCAATACAGTCCAAATATCAGAGCTGTGATCCTGGGAAAACTGCCTTTCTAAGCTTGTAACTTCCCCCTGTAGTCCAAGGACAGAATCTGGACCACTGACTGTACATTTTGTGACTATGGTTCTGTCTCTTAAGATTTTTCCCCTGGGAATAACCTGTAAGCAGTTTTACAGTGGTTGGATTGCTTGGTGTAGCTTTTCTAAGATACTTAATCACCCTTAATCATGGAACCTCTGAGAATCTGATCCACAGATTTTGACTTGCTCTTCTGCTCAGGCCAGGGAGAATTTTAAAATAACCAAATCTTGCTGAAGCTGGTGAGATTTCACCAGCTGAACTGAGGATAGGACTTGGTTCAGCAATTTTTCAGTTCGTAGTAGTGATCAATTTTTATTTTTATCTTTTTTTTCTTTCAGCTGATTATGAACTCCCAGCCCACAGAAGACCATTGCCATTAAAGCAAAAGATGTCACTGCCAATTATGTTCGTGGAAGCTAAAAACCCATCAAAGCAGCCTGCTTTATTCAGTTTGATTCAACCATCAAAGTAGGTTGTAGCTTGAACAACTTTATTAGACTCTCTTCATGTAATTGCTTTGCTTACAGATTTCAATTTACTAATGTTGTTAAAATTATAATAAAAATAAAGAATATCAGGCTTTTGTTTGATTTTTTATTTCATTCCAGTATTTTTCATGATAGCTGGAGGGGGTTGGATTAAGATTATCAGCTCTCCATTTCCCACCAAGTAAACTCTTTCTTTTCACAGTACAAATATATCAAGACTGAGCTACCCTTCCGCTGTGCACACGTAACCCACATGGAAATGATGAGTGCTCTGTCGTGTCACAAGACCATAAGCTCAGTAGTATGAAATCTAATTCAAATAATGCCAAAGGAGTTAAATGCACTGTTAACTCAATGTGATTAATTTTGCAACGTGTAAACCAGCAGAATCATTAATTCAAGCATCCCAACAGTAATTTACAAACACATTTTTACATCTAGACTAAACTTCTGGAAAAGCTGAAGGTGGTGGAGAGGAACAGCAGTTCTACCTGCATCCAGGTTACATCCTTTTACTGTGTACTGAAAGTCCAAGCCAGGGTATGAGGTTGTGCATACTTTTTGATTTATTGATATATTTTTATATTTGTTTTTATATGGTTGCTCTTTCCTAATATCAACATCCCTCCAAGGCAGGTTGGCCACGCTTCTTGTGAACGGGAATCTACATAGCATCAACCTGTTGGCTGACCTTAGGTTGTTTTCTGTATTTTGATGGCATCACAAGGAAAAAGATTTGCCATCTTTCACTTTCGACTTTCTTTTATATTTTAAACATTGATAACCTCATTGCACTGCATGTGCAGTATGGTCACATAAAATGCCAAGCTGGATCTTGCATTTTCAGAGAAACATCACGAACCTTAGCTCCTATCACACAAAATTTTAGGCTTTCCTTCCCAAGTTTCTGCAGAGCGATGAAGTTAACCACACATGTTTGCTTGATTGGGACTTCACAAGACCAACAGTTACACTGGTGACAACACAGTTCATTAAATGGACTCAAATATTAACTAAGAAATGGCATATTTTAGAGAACACAATGGCATACAGCATATATGAGAGGTAGACTTCAGATATTTTGATATTTAATTGAAACATTAGCTAAGAAAGCTACTTAGATTTTAATGACTGATAAAATCAAACATCCTCTGAATACACTAAACTTGATCCACCAGTGTATTACAGGAATAGGGACATAAGTGTTGTCATGCTTTTCCTTGTACATTCCCCCACACATGAAAAATCCTTCATGATGCAGCTGCTTGACAAATGATCCTTCATTTAATCTCTGCAAAAAGTCCATCTGGCATGTACCACCTGCAAGATTTTGATAAAAAATTACTGGATTAAAAGATTACCGAACAACAGCCAAAAAAATAAAGGCATGTGATGGCAGATTCTGGTTTGTTTGGGTTTTTTCTCATATAATGTAGGCTCCTCAGAGCAGCAATAATACCTTCCTATACATCAGTGCAGACAGAATTTACCAAGCTGAGTCTCTATCAAGAACAGTGATGAGAGAAAATATACACAAACAGCTATACAAGAAATTAGATGGCACATGCCCTTTGATTGAGGCTAACTGGTTGGTGTCTAGGAATGATCACTTTTTGGTATTAAAAAACATAACCTCCCACTCATTCCTGACACAGAGGAGAACCATCTCCCTTAAGATTTGAGAGTGAAGAAGGAATTTAAAAAATATAACAATATACAATCTAGATTCAGATCCATTTGCTGTATTCTAATGATGCTTCAGGAAAAACAACTGACTATCCCACTGTGAAACTATTCTTTATAAATATGACTCATGGAGATAAACCAAATGAAATTCTGAGTCTACAGCTATACTCAGATGTGAAAGATTTTTTAAAAGTTTTTTATATGCCATGATCCATTACATTCCATAAAAATTAAATTAGGTTAATATTAAGATGTTTATTCAATGGAATGGAAATAATTTCTTTAAAAGTCACCAAGGTATTTTAGCATGGAGAAGTGTCTGGAAAAGGATGCAGCACTTAAGCATAAATAATGAATTCCCATCAGCTTGTCTCTCTATTCCTTGTGAAGACCAAAAACCACAGAAAATATTATTTTTGTGAATAGTCTATCAGAAGTCAAATGTAGCACATCTGACCCTTCTAAATCAAAGTGCTTTCATATTAAGTGCTAAAGCCTTTTGTGAAGAAATCTCTGCACTTCTACACAGATTCCTGTCGGTACCTAGCTGGCTATGCAGCCCCTCCACACTGCTTGGATGCTGTCTAAGCACTGACAGTCTTCACTGTGTGAGATGGGATATAGAGAGTATGAGAGACTAAAGGCTTTCACAATTATTTGTTAGCACTAAGGTTCATAAACTGTTTTAGCTTTATATTTATGCTCTAGTCTAGCAGTTGCTTTAATAAATACACATGAACGTGTTTCCAATTTGTTTTCCTCAGAAAATCAGCACCAGAAAACAGATTTTATTATCTCCCATTGAAGTATATCTCACACTTAGTCCTGCGAAGGAATAGTGGCATTTGCTGTTATGAACACTCAGGATGCAGTCAGAGAGTACATATAATACAATCTAACAGCCAGCTGCTGCACAAAAGGACACCTCTGCTCCCCTTCATGTGCTATGTATTCCCATTGCACTGTCCTGTGTTAGCACCAACATCCATCTGATATCTCAGGAGACAGCTCGAGATTCAAAATCAGCAGAAAATTAGCCCTGCAAAATCCTGAAAAACTTTCCTGCCACTTGGTTCTCTGAATCAGGCCACTGCAGGAACAGACATGTACCAAGGGTAGCACAGGGATGGGAGGGGGAGAGGAACTAGACTAGACTGTAAAGCACAGCCACGCCCTTGGTGATAGCTAATCACTCGGTCAGATGAGCTGTGCTCATGTGCATTAAACCATATGTGTACTTTATACTCCTCCCAGCCAGGCACAGCTTCTTCTCCTCCACAGCCTGAACCCACACTGCTGCATCCTTGGCAGAAGGAGAGGGTGCCAGCTCTATGTGAAGCCCTGCCTCATGTAAGATTTCACACTGAGAAGCAACATAGCAGACCAGCTAGGAACTGGTATTTCAGCCTAACATTCTACGGTTTATATTTTAGTATAAGAACTATTATACTTATTCTGTGGTTAAAAGATTATTTTTAAGGTCACTTTCACTCTGGCATTGTCTAAAATTTAACAAACCACCATGCACTGCTGGCACCAGTACCTGTGTTCAGATGGCAATCAGTGCTGGAGAAATGAGCATGATAAAACTACTCCCTTCTGGTTGTAGAGGTCTGAAAGTACAGCAAACTCAGCTTAAGAGGAAGGTTAAGCTCCTAAAGAGAAGTGGACCCATGAGGAGACAAGGACTCCACCAGAACCCTTCTGCAAGCTGCTCTGCACCTAAGGGGAACTTCTCCAATTTCCTTAAGCAGGTATCTCTACAGGAGTTACTGAATGTTTTTCTGCTTGTGCTCTGCAAATGTCAAAGGAGTTTGCAGTGCTGTCACCTTCGTATCACAGAACAGAGATAACTGGGTACAAAGGAAGGTGAAACACTAGGAGACTGGAAATGGAAGTCTGCTCCTAACTCTTGCATCACCCACAACTCACTCCAGCTTTCCTTCCTTCAGTTTCTACAAGTGAACAGTGGCTGCTGCATCACTTTTCCTACATGCAGTACTGCTTTGTGCCTCAGGCTTTATAAAATGCAACAAGATGCACAGAGAGCAGCATCATGGCAGGACTTGCCATAGCTACAGAATGGCGAAGAGGCAGACAAGCACCACTGTATGGGGAGGAGAGAGAGACAAAATCCTCGGAGTCCTGGGGGTAAATCTGTACCTGAGCAGAGGCACTCGGAGATCCGTGTCTTGCCAAAGGCGGGTCACACAGGTCAGTGATGCACAGTGAAGCAAGGAGCCAGCCACGTGCTGAGCTCATGCTCCCAGGCACAGCAATGTGCCATTCTGGATATATTCCTTGCATTACAAACATCGCTTCTGCCAGTCCATGCCTGCGAGCAATTCTTCAGCCAAGTGTCCTCTGTTCAAGTATTGACTGTGTTGAATTTGAGAAGGGAAAACCACAAAACCTGACCTTTTTTCTGCACCTAACTTTTTACACAATAACAGTCTTAATGGTAAAAGCTGATGCAATGCATTTGCACAGAAATACAAACGCCATGAGTCAGTACATTTTCACAATTTTACATAAATATAAAACTAGAGGTGGGAGGTAAATCCAAGCATAACTGCATAACTAATGCTTCCTTTAAAGCACCAACTGAGCCATATCTTTAAATCTGGATCTAAGCCTTCCGAGGCCTAAAACATTGCTGCTATTTTCCATTATTTCTGAAGAGTCTGTTCCGGATTTAACAGCTGAAATATTTATTGGTGTGCTGCTCCTGACAGGTATTAAGTTTCTAATCCAGAGTTGGGCATTCCAGCCTTACAGTACTGTGTTTGCAAGAGACAAGTGACGCAGATGCTAAAAGCTGCAAAAAGGCATTGGGTTCACATTGCCCAGCCTGATAATGGGGCTATACATAATGATACAATGAAAATATTTTACCAGTTGCTGAAATTCAAGAAATGATCGGCTTAGAATCAGGCACAACATGTGCTTATTAAATCATTAAGTTATCTACCACAAAAGCTGAGAGACACAAACTGTCTGCTTAGTTGCATGGTATTACCAGTGCTGAGCCTGCAAGTTCCAGCATGGGGCAGTGCTGGAAGTATGCTTACTTCCCAAGGAATAAAAGGGCACAAACACAAGGGAATGCAGTGCTTTGACAACAGGAATGTCAAACACCCTTCCACACCCAATCAATCCCGGTCACACCTTCCATCAGCTGAAGAGGACAGTAGGAAGGGAGTCTCACAGAAAAATGAGACTTTGCTACCAAATTTGCTCCCTACTTCAGTAACGGTTCCCATCACAAATTGAAAGTGCCACGGATCACATGACACTCTTGGTATTACCAAATGAATTGTGATGCTTGCAACTTTTAGTTCCCTAGGGCTTGCTCTGTGCAGGCTCAAATCCTCTAAGTATACAGGTAGTAAAAATACGAGAAAGACAGCGGGTGACACATAGAAAGAGGATTGTAACACATTTCCCAAAGGCAGAATGCTTGACTACAGTGACTCAGTTACAGCTACAAAACACTTCACGAAGACATCGTGTATTTACCTCTTTCTGCAATGCCAATGGCATCTTGCCTGTTTTTTCAAACAACCTGAGAAATATGGATGGAAAACACTAAATAACAGTATTGTCATGGATGTAAGTTGAGACTGTCAACTTCCAAAGGGTGGAAAAACTTTAATTTATATGCTAATATACACATACATCGTTATTTCAAGAGAAAATATGACAAAGCATAAAATTATACTAAATAATTCAAGAATACAAACATGCTTGCTTTTATATAATTGTATTACAAACCAATATATATTTCATGGGTAATTCTCATTTGGGCTCACACTTTACCAGCAGGAACTTCTACCTCCTTTAGATGGCTGATGAATGAAGTAAGTAATTGGAAACAGAGTTTCATGTAATTATTTATGACTCATGACAGGCTGAAGATGTTTTTCCAAATGTCCTGCCCCAAAGCTTTTGATATTTTTGAAGCCACAGTGAACTGTTTAGACACCCATGTTTTTTTCCAGAGTTAAAGGTCACTACAGTATGAAAGGTAAAAATCTGCAGGCACAAACTGTGAAGTTTGTTTTCCAGCATATACTTTCTAGGCTTCAACGCCAGTCAGAAAAGCAGCTGGGGAGCTCAGGCCAACACAACCAGACATCGTAGACAGAGTGGTGTTTCAAGACTTACTCACTTAACCACACAAGCCCAAGCTGAAAGCTAAATGACTTCCTTGCACCCTTTGCAATGACAGTGTAAGTTCACAGGCCCTGCTGGGGTGTGGGAAGCAGTGCCACTGTCCCCGCAGTCCATGCTGGGAATGAACACCACCTCTCCTCAAGGGCTGGGGGGAAGCTGGGCTGGCCAAGCAGTGCCCTGAGCCTGTGGAACCAGCTGAGGACTGGGGCTGCTCCAGCAGTTCTCTCAGCCTCCTTGGAAGGGATCCCAGCAGTGCTGAGCGCAAGACAGCTGTCCCTGTTTCACTGTGAGGTAGTCCTGACAGGAAAGGCCTGCACCGGATCTGGGAAGCAGCCAAGGGCTACCAGAAAAGCTACTGCTGGTCTCAATCACACAATTGTTAGGGTTGGAAGGAACCTCTGGAAATCATCCAGTCCAACCCTGCTGCCAAGGCAGGGTGAGCTAGATGGAGCATGTTGCACAGTAACACATCCAGAAGGGGTTTGAATGTCTCCAGAGAGGGTGAATCCACACCCTCCCCAGGCAGCCTCTTCCAGTGCTCTGCAACCCTTACAGTAAAGAAGTTCTTCCTCATGGCAACATGAAATTTCTGATGATTTAGTTCACAGCCATTGCTCCATGCGCTGTCGCTGGGCACTACGGAAAAGAGCCTGGAACCATCCTCTTGGCACCTGCCTTGAGGACATTTATAAAAATTTATGAGACCCCCTTCTGTGTCTTTAGATTGCACATGCCCAGCTCTTGCAGTCTCTCCTCATACGAGAGATGCTCCAGTCCCCTCATCATCTTTGTGGCCCTCCACTGCACCGTTTCCAGTAGCTCGTCCTTCTTGTCCTGACGAACTCAGAACTAGACACAGCTCTCCAGATGTGGCCTCACTAGGGCTGAGCAGAGGGGCAGGATCACCTCCCTCGCCCTGCTGGCCACATTCTCCCCAGGCTACCACGGGGATCTATGCGCAGGCAGCGCGCCCACGCCCACCATATCCCACCCGCACGGACCCGCGCCCGTCTGACACGCAGAAGAACAGGGCGGGAGGGGCCGGCGCGA
>VWYI01044816.1:0-45077 GCA_013399455.1 Anthoscopus minutus | reverse complement strand
TGGCGGCGCTCCCGGCCCCGCCCCGGGGCCGCCGGGCAGGCGCTGCCCCTGCCGCTGCTGGCAGGGTGAAGGGAGCCTTCGCCGGGATTCCTGGCCCTGGGGGAGGCGAGGAAGCTGGTCCCCTTCCCGCTCTCTAGCTGCGGCTCAGCCCGGCACTCCCTCCCAGATTTCTGGGTGTTGCGGCCGGAACCGGAGGTTTGCGTCAGGTGCCACCTGGGGCAGTGCAGCGTGGCATGTGGACCTTGGCGATAAGATTTCCCCAGAGTCTGCTGAGCTCTGCCTCGTTTCCAAGCAGGGTTTTGCTGCCAATATTTTTTTTTTCTATTTTTTTTTTTGGTAGGGTATTGTAATGAAACGATGAGAATGCAGGAGAAGCTTAAGTGTCCGTAGTTGAGTTAGTCTCTCTGTTTCTTCCTTCACCCTTGTTCTTCCTATCCATAATCTCAGCATTGAACTAATGAAATTTAAACCCGAAGTAGTTAAAACAGTTCTAATACTGTATATTTTTAAATGAATTTTAATAAATAATCTGCTATTTCCTGATAGTTTTTAAATTTTGGAGCTTGATACGTGCAGTATCTTTGTTATATATTTGTCTGCTGTAAACAGGACAGATAGGGCTTAGAAAATTATTTGCACCTTTTTTGTCTATTTCTGGTTTGCTTTTTTGCCTCTTGGGATTCTTTTCCTTTGGAGGCTTCAGCACGAAGTAATCTGAGGCTATCTTCCCAGTCTTAGTGCTACAAATCGCATATTTATCCCTATGACATTATACTCTCAGAGTTTAAAAAGATAGCTTGTGAAAGGGTTTTTGGAAGTTAGATACCTTGCTTCCTTTGTGCTTACATAAAGGATCAGCGATTTACGGATATTATCTTGTGCTAGATTGGTTACTAAAGTCAGAAGCTGTTGTAAGAGCTCTAATGCTGTGTATTTCAAAATGGATTTTAAGAAATACTTTCCTTTTTCCTTATGTTGTTTAACCTGGGGAGCTTGACATGTGCAGTAGCTTTCTAAGTAGATCAAGGTCAGTCCTAATCTTTCAGCTGCTCTTCTGCTCACTTGCTTGCAAAATATATGGCTTTGACTGAAGCTAGTATTTGGATTAGAAACAAAAGTCATTAAATGTGTAAGGTATGTTAGCTTGGAAACAGTAATGTTTCCATGGAGATGGGGTTGTAAGAAATCTAAAAGAATTTAGAACTGCAGACTCCAGCTCTTCCAGGAGACTGAATCTTCAGTAGACAGTGCAGTTAACATGAGGTCACTTCCTACTTCTGCTATTGCTCTAAAGCAGGTCAAAGATTTTCTGCTGGAGATTGACTGTGTAGAAGATTCCAGCACGGGGCTCTAAAAGCAGATCTCTTCTCAGCTGGTCACTGGAAAAGGGACTGTACCTTTGGCAGAGCTTGCTGGCAAGGTTTTCCTTTTTGGACTAATATAACTGCATTTCATTTAGAGTGTAAAAATTAGGTAAACTACTTATTAGACTGTGTGTGTCTTAAAGCTGGGACTGGGAACATGGGAGGACTGCTTATCTGTTCTGGTCCATTTTTGGTCTCCCTTAATATCCCAGAATCTCCTGATGACACAGCAGGACAAAATTGCTTCCACTTGAGTGAGTCCCTCTTTCCCCAAAAAAACTCCGATTTTAAAACCCTCAAGTGATTCTCTTGAAAGATAAGCATATTTTGTGTACTGAGATTGCTGTGGTTTTGAAGTTGACCTTCCTACTGTTACGAAAACACAACTCAGGAAACCATGCTGTAAATGTGGCTGTGAATGTGAGTGTGAAAAAGTCAAATGTACCATTATTAATCTTTGCCATAAATCCTTGTAAGCTATTGCAAATGTTCGTTTTTTGTTTGGCTCATGAAATAGGTGACAGAAAAGTAAATTTAAAGCTTTGTGTACATTCAAGCTGTCATAAAAACCTACTGTTAGTGAAAGGGACAGGTCTTGCCCTTGTGTTGCCCTGACCATGACTGCACGGTCCTGTTCTCCATACTTTATGTTGTTCCTTGACTTCCTGGTGTGTTTTTGCTGAGGCGATGTGGTTTTCTTTCACTTGAATGACTTTCTTCTGGGGCATTTCTTAGCTGTTGTAGTGAGTTAAAGTCAGCTCTCAGGTGCCACACAGTAAGTTAGAGGATGAGAGCGTGCAGCCCTTCCCCCTCTTGGCAGCAGGGCACACAGTTCAGTTTCTTCTGGAACTGTACCTTCACCTTCAGGTTTTTTCTGTACTATTTGAGTTATGTTCTTCTACTTAGGTTACAGACAAAGTGACAACTTTGATTTTTCTCTTCTTGCAGGAAGAGGATGATTGGAAGGAGTTTGAGCAAAAGGAAGAAATTGATTATAGTGGTCTTAGAGTTCAGTCCATGCAAATAAGGTACTGCTTTTTCTTCTTTTTTTTTCTTCAGTATAGTCCTTACCAGTATTTAAAAAAGATGGGATTTTTCTTCAGAGCTGTTTCCATGGAGTCCAGTTAAAGAGAGATTTGATATGTTTCTGATGGTACACAAGTTTGCAACTGGGTAATTTAACTTTGACTGGTCTCTGCCAGTGTTCTTTATTTAACAAATCTCTGTTCATACTCTAGATCTATCTGTTTTGCTTGGGACTCAGGATTTTTATTATAAATGCTTAACATTCCCCTCCACAGATACAGTGAAGTAGGAATTTCTCAGAGTAGTGTGGGATAATAATTCCCAGAGTTGGTTGACTGCTGTAACGGTATCTGACTCAATCTACTCAGCATCTTCAGTTGGGGAGCAAATTCCTGAACCATTGCATTTGTATTTCAAAAAACCAAAAATACAGTTGGAAAAAGTAGTGTCCCATGATAAGATCCCACAGGATTGCGTTTATGAATCTAATCCACGATTCCTTGTTTGTTTTTTTGTTATTTTCCTGTTGTTTGGTGCAAAGTAAGTCTACTTAATGTCTGTCCTGATTAAGAAAAACATTTCACCGGGTCAGAAAAAGGGTTTTTATGACCTCAGTTCTAGACTGAGAATGTCAGATAATCTTCATTGTCCGGGTATGGATGTTCAAAATAATGTCATCTTAAAATTAGCCTACCAGTAACCAGTGCAGTAGATGCTATCTTTACTGTTTGAGCAGGTCTGACGTTTCTGGAATTAGTTACTTTTTTGGATCACAGCATTCCTCCCACTCCTTTCAGTTAACTAGTCCTTTGGGTCATTTGCATGAATTTGTCCCACAAGCTGTCCATGGCATTGAAGTGTCACAGTGGATAATCTACATGTCTGATTAGACAACCAGTGAGCTGCTGCTTCACTCACTGCTGGTGCTGTTTGACTGAAAAGCCTCTGCTTTGGTTTTCCAAAGGCCAGCATCCACATACTTTTCATGCTGTGGCAGATTTTCAGGCATGTGGAAGCTTCTGCTGCAGGATTTTGTAACCATTCAATTAGTGGATTCAGGGGAAGAGGGGAGAAGTAAATGGAAGGAAAACCCACTAGAGGTTATAAATTTTCCATCTTTGGAAGTCTCTTTGATGTAACAAAGATACAGAGTGTTTGGTGAGGTTGAGATGCTCCCTGTGCTTGCTCTGTTGTAGTTAAGTCTGTAGACATTACTTCTGACTGTCATTTAAAGTAAGGTGTTTAGGCCCTTGGGCCATCTTACTATGGCTGTTACTGTGTTTGAATGAACAGTGAAGGGCCATTTACAGGTATTTTCTTTCTGTTTTCTGACCATTACTTACACAAAAGGCTTACACAGATCATGATTAATAGCATTTGGTGTATTATGAACTTCTGAATTCACACATTGCTGCTGCTGGGATCTGTGTCTTGAGTCATTTCAACAGCTTTACCCTCCACATCTGTCCCTTTTGCATTGGGTCTATGAGAGAATTACATTTTTCTGTCTTGTGCTTTGTTGTTTTGTTTTTGGTTTTTTATTGCCTGCTTTAAAAAAAGAGATCTGAGTTTGTTTGTAGATTGTATATTATCCATACATTTAAGGGTGTTTCTTAGGGGATTGTAGTTATAGGAAAAGTGAGCTCTGGACTTGCTTCACTAGGGCCTATTTCTTCTTCTTGACTAAAGCATTTTATGGAAGCTGGACTTGTAGACATTTCCTGCTTTATCTTCTTGTCCCTTCCAAATGCACGACTGTGTTAGTAAGAAAAAAGCCTTTCTGCTCAAAATAAGATGTCAATTTCTTTGATCACTTCGTTCAAGTTGAATTTTTTTTTATTCTTTTAGGAGCTTTTTTCCTTTTCAGTTGCCAAGTTATCTAGCAGCATGCCAGAAATTGTTCAGATGGAATTGCTAGTACAGTGATTACAGGACTAACGTAGTCTGGTTTTTTTTAGTATCTTCAGCATGGCAGCCATGCTGAAATCTCATCTTACGAGGATTCTGTAATCTCTGGCAAATTGTAAAGTTCCATTTGGAAGGTGCTACTCATCATTTCTCTCTTTTAGTGAAAAAGAAGATGATGAAAGTGAAAAAAGAGAAGAACCTGGTGACAGCTGGGAAGAGACTGGTGGTAGTGGTGGTGGTGTAGACAGATCATCTGGTCCTTGGAACAAGTCAGCTCCTGCACCAGCCCCTGTTGTTGAACAGATTGGTAAATTTAACTCAGACTTGTTTTTTTCCAATCAGAAGTGTATCAGGTTCAACTAAGCTGCTCAGGGGGTAGAGCTCAAGAAAGAGCTCCTGTTCAGGCATTCTTTAATGAACTAATGGCTTGTTTGGCATGCCAGCCATCAAGGAAATCTTTGTGTCAAGGGATCTGAGGACCAGAATAGAATTTAAAGTATCTGTCAGATAGATTTATTTCCAACTTCAAAACAGGGGAAGCACTCTGTCTTTGCAGGAGATCCCTCTGTTTTGCAGTCTATAAGATACTTGTTGGCAGCATTTCTCTTGATCTAAAAATGCTTTTAACACTTCAGTGGCTTTTCAGCCAGTATCTGATCCATTGTGGCTGTTAGTAGCACACTTCTCAAATCAGTTCTTAGAGTATTGAGAACATGACATTGCAAAATTGGTTCTTTTAACTAGGATAGGTTTTAGATTTTTATTAAGTACAGTTTATTAACATCAGTGGAGATAAACTAGTCATCCTATGAGTTCAGAATATTCTTTTCCACTGAGAAATTAACTTAAAAATAGCCTATATTCTTATTCGTAAAGGAGGTAAACCTAATTAGTGTTATGTCATGTTAGATTTTTACCTTAAGTGCAAACTATTTGGCAGTCTCTTCTGTATCTGGAGAGATGGTCTAAATAAGATTTGGCATCTATATAATTATGTGTTTAAATCTGTTTTAAATGTGTTTAAATTGTTGCTAATAAATTGCAAATGAGAAACAGGAAGTCCTCATTAGGAGTTCAGATTCCCTAAACTTTGTGAGACAATACACTGAAGCCACGTTTCAATTTGACTGAGCATAGGTTGTCAGGTGACACCTGATTTCCTGCTTACAAAACTTGAAAGGTGGAAAAACATACTTGTAAGATTCTTTTCATTTCTTTTTTGTGGAGGATTGTTTGTTTGTTGGTTGTTTTGGGTTCTTTTCAGCTGTGAATGCAGACTTGTTCTCAAGCGTGGTTTCTTTTCGCTAGTTACAGAAACTCCAGAGCCGGTGCAGACTGGTGGCGTGTACCGGCCGCCCGGAGCCAGGGAAGGCGGGCGGCCACGGAGAGCACAGCAAGGACCACCAGAGATCTACAGTGACACGCAGTTCCCCTCACTGCAGTCCACTGCCAAGCTCGTAGACAGTCGAAAGTAAGTGTGTTCCACTGACTCCCCGAGACATTTCTAACTGCCTTAAGTTCTTATTTTGTCCTAGTGCTTAAGCCAGAATCTTTCTGTAGAGGAAATAACTAAGGGGTGGTAGATGTATTTTCTAGCTCTATTCCTGTGAAATAACTTTCATAGGATGTATCCCAGTGAGGCAGCCAAACAAGATGCCAGTTATGTTATCTCTGAATGTTGAAGGATTTTGCTGAATATTTCTGCTATTTGACAGCATCTGCTTCCCTCAGACCCTAGACTAGCCATGGTGTCACTCTGTTACTTCCTTCAGCAGATGGAGGAAGTTCTGAGCATGCAGCCTTCTTGTTAGAGATGGGAAAGTGGTTTAACTGGAGGTGTGGGGTTTAATAAAAATACAAATCAATACACTTGCTGTCTGTGATTTACAGAGACAAGCTCTCCCAATTTTGCTGAAGTGTTTTGTATTATATGGTGCTGAAGACTTCAGTCTCACCCTATTTTTGAATCCCGATCTTTCTATAACCTTATTCCCAGTAGAAGAGATGACTAGGCCAATACCTAATTCACTTGGAGGATTTGTGGTGTGTTTTTGGTTTGTTGTGGGGTTTTTTTTCTCTCCTGCTCGCTATGTTAGTGTTTGATACAGCTTAGGAGAAGCTTTGTTTCCTCTGGCTATTTTTTGGTGTAGCAAAGGAGACATGCTGTTATTGATTCTTTGTGATTTGAATGGTGCAAATTGAGCCAAGGCTAAATTCTGAATGAGCATTCTAGAAAATTACTTCTGCTTTATAGAATCTGTTCTTCATGAATGCACTTAAATTTATTTTGAGAATGTTAATGTAAACTGTACTGGGTAATGAGCTTATTTTGGAGATAAGGTTTTAAAATATTTTCTTGGGAATGTTAAGGTATTCTGATAAACTCTAGATCTTAGTGTTTGTTCTGTGTTCCTAATGTTTTTGTTGGGATGGGGTGGAAATGGACTAGAAGTTCACAATTCACAAGTTAGTGATATTTACTGATTACATTTATTTTCCCATAGGGATAAAGAAATGGAGAAGAGCTTTGAAGTAGTAAAATACAAAACTAGAGGTAGGGATGAGGTCTCAAAAAACCAGGCACTTAAACTTCAGCTAGACAACCAGTATGCTGTGCTTGGGGATCAGTAGAGCTGCACACACATTACAATTAAGGAATGCTTTTTTGGTAACCCTTCTACTAAGGTAACTAAACTACAGCTAACAGCTATGATGAACGTGCCACCTTATTTCTGCTGGATCTACTGCAGCAAGTGCAGACTACTTTGACATAAGTGATTGGTTCTCCTGCACTATGGAAGCATAATATGTTGCAACTTCTCCATTGGATATGGGGCAAATTAATGTAAAATGATTGAACAAGAGTCATCAGTGTGCTTTAATTGCTCAGAAAGATACCTACAGCCAGTGGTCATTTCAAAATCTTTTTATGTTCAGATACTGAGCCTTCGTAAAGGTTGACTACCTCAGACTTGATGCACTCATTGTGGACACCATGTGGATCACAACTTCTGGAAGAGAAGGTTACAGCTGCTTTAGTGGCCATCTGAAACTTGAAACCAGCTCTACTGGATTCCTGTCAGAAATCCTGCAGAAGTCAGCCATTTGGTTCCAATTTGCTATAACAAAGATTTAAGTGACCTTAATGACAAACCTGTTCTTTCCCCTTCTGAGGAATCCTGTCATGTGTAGCCATAGCCTACTAGAGACTTCTGGAGCGTCCCATACCACTTATACTATCCAAGTACAACAGAGCTGTAGTTTGTTTACCTTTCTAGAGTGCTGTACGGAAATAACTGCAAAACAAATTAAAACTCATTCAGTATCAGATTTGAGGAATGATGGGTTTGAATGGTTTGTTTGCATTAGCCATTTTCGAAGTTGTCTAAGTATTTTTTTTTCTATTATCCACAAAGAAATGCCTGCCTTGTTTCTGATATTGATTTGCAGTATATTTAAACAATGGTAAGATGTTGTAGTGAAATGGGGTTTATTTTGGTTTTTGTCATGAAGTTTGTCATTCTCACTCTAAAGCACTAAGACTTAATTTGACACAGAGGTATCCAGACTCCAACTACAGTCTTCAGAATTTGTCCTTGAAAAATTGGATGTGGCAGTAGTGATAGTCGATGAAAACTATCTTCTGTCAAAGACAATTGTTTGTTGAGGAGTGATGCTTACTTGATAAACAGAATAACTTAATATGCAGAGACACAACTAAAGCTGGTAAGCCTGATTTGTTCGGCTACTTCTGTGAAGCATGCAGCTCTCTGAGGCAGCAGTCCTCCAAGTATAATTCATAAATGCGCAGTCAGAAAGTTTAGTAATATGGAAGGCAGTGACTGCTTTAAGTTACTTAATTTAGTGGAAGTAGGCAAAATGGCACTGGTACACTAGGAATCTAGGACATTGCCTGTAACTGTTTCAGTGAACCAAACCTGTCAAGTACCAGAAGTGTTCTGCTGTAACTGTTTTTCTCTTCTCTGAATTTTTACACCAGAAGCAAAATGAAGTACAATAGTGGGGTGCTCCAGTGTTGAGGTTTCTCAGAGTAAATGCCAAAAAATGGACCCAACATCCATAAGAGTTGCCAATGGCAAGGAAAACAAGGGAACAAAACAAAGCTTGCTTACGTGTGTGGGAGTACTGTGTATGTGCAGATGATAAGGACAGTCCAGGAATCACCCAGCTGGGTTCCCTTTGACTAACTGCTGACTTGCTTTAAATTTATTTCTCTGAGGCCAATGCAGATTTTGCTGTTGACTTCAGTGGGGCTGGGGTTTCACCTGGTTCTTTTGTGCACAGACTAAAACTGGCCTTGCCCTTGCAGAGTTAACTGTCTATAAAAATTCTGCTAGAAGCTGCTATTAAAGAGAGGGCTCAAGAGACTATTGCTAAAGTTGGAGATTTCATTTGGAAACAAAACCCCGCTGAAAGACTGATATCAATACCTTGGACTCTGAGCCATGTCTCTTCCTTGAAAATCCATTTTTGCCAGCAAAAGTGTTATTGTCACAGTTTCTGTGGAATTCATGGTAAATGGACATGTCACTTGATGGGGTAGAGATGTGAAGTCTTAAAATGCTTTCCCTGAATGCTCTTAAGAGATTGCGATCACTAATGGACATGAATAGAGTTTTAGTCTCCTGTGTGAAGGGTAGATGAGACTGTCCATTGTACCACCTTTATTTGAGGTTTTTGGGCATGAATTCTGGCAGTTCAAGAAAACCCTGTATAAGTTTCAAATCAAATAAAATTAAAATATACATGGATTCCGGAGTCTAGTGAGTCTTTACGTTTTAGTTTGAGCTCATGACCATACAATAGCAGAGGAAACAGCATTTGGATCTCTTCAGGGATAGGCCATGAAGTGGGCAGTTGTCTGTATGGTCAGGTGGGCTGTATTTCAGAGCTCATAGCAGTGCATATCAATAAAACTTTTATTTATACTTAGAAGCTTAGGTTGCTACTTAGCACAGTGTCTTCTTGCTCCCACCATAAAGGACAGGTTTGAGATTTTGAGTTGAGTATGAATGAAGCTTTGATTTGCTTTTCACTTAAAAGTACCTCTGCTAAATTAAGGAATGGGGAAGAAAAACACAGCCTCTGGATGGCTGCTCTCACTGGAGCCCATCAGGTACTGGTAATTAAAGGTCTTCCTTTGGGGGCTTATCTCAAACATATCACTCCAGTTTCTTTCTGGAGGCATAAGGAAAAAAAAAAGGGAAATGCAGCACATTTCTGTAGTACAGAATGTTAAACTGTTTTAAAGGACATATTTCTGGTGTTAAATATAGGTGCCAGCAACTATCAAAATGCAAGTTGTCAGTATCTTCCTTGTACCAAGTAATTGGTCTGCATGCCTGGAATTTTGAAAGTCATTCCTTTTCTGAAGCTCAGTATGCTTTGGAGACTGAAGTCCAGCTTTATCTGGTTTGTTGTTGCATCCATTCGAGGCATGCAAAGAATGTCCTTTTCGTTCCTTCGGAATGCTTGTTGAAGGCTTCTTCCATAAATGAAGAGTTGTCAGTTGTAGAGATGAGATTTTTGATGCCAGTCCATATAATACAGTTGTGTGCTGCTTCAGGGACTCCCTAGCTTGTGACATGCTTTTATGGTGGGTTGCTTGTTAATTCCCAGTTTAAAGGTTCTGTTTTACTTCCTCTGGCTTACAATAAAACATCGCCATAAAGTTACCAACTTGTTGGTAGAACATGGGAATGTCCAGTGCTTACTGGGAAAGGAGCAGTTTGGATTTGTGTTTCGCAGTGATACAGTCTGTACTTAAGGATGTTAAAATGCTAAAAACCAGGTAATTTTAATAAATTTGGGCTTCTCAAATGCCTGCTGTAGGTGTCTGGAATCTGTATTTACTTGAGCTGATGGTAAATGTAGGAGAGGATTAGTTTTGCCCCTGCCCACCTCTTGGTTTAGCTGTGTCATGTTTAATCGTATTCACAAATGAAGAGGAGTTGACAAAAGTGACTGTCTCCTGTTATTTCAGTTTTGCATTTGTAGCTAGCTTTACCAGTCATGTCCACATAACTTAGATGAATTTTTAATGGTACCAATTAGAGGCCTGGCACCACAGGGGAAATAGGGCTTTTGGTATTTGAGTGCACCTGTCAACTCTTCGAAACTTTGATCACACCATGGCTGAGACCCCTGTTGTTCAGGTCAAGTAAACACAATAGAAATTTGATTTGGCTTCACATCTTTGGAGTTTGCTTATCTGAGCTTTTGCAATAGTTGTAGCTTTTTGCCTTCTGCCTGGGTGAGCAGTTTTAAACTTGCTTGTGGTTTTCTGTCAAATATCCTAAGTAAAATGGAGCAGGGATTAATAGGGCTTCATGTGCTTAAATAAGGTTACTTACTTACAAGGTAATATTGACATGGTCAGAAATTTATACCTCATTGGCCCAAGAAGCTATATTATACCAAAAACACCTTGAGTACTATAAAATATTTATGAACAGCCACAGTTCATTTTGTTGCTGGACTGTAACTTAGTTCCTAAATTCTCTCTGTTTTCAGCTTTTAATACTACTACTTGTTTGTAATGATAAATAGGGGATTTTATGTGGCAATGTAAGAAAATAATATGTGTACTTAAACTTCAGGTAGATGAATTAGGTATGTACAGAGGGGAGGAAATCTGATGTATTTGCAGATAAACTCCAGAAAAAGTTAGAAAGACAGTTTGTCTGTATTGAGGTTAATACAAGATCCTGCAAGCTCTAGCAGATGGAGGAAGAAATGACAGCAGAAAACAGAACTGAGGAGTCTAAGTCATAACAATTGTGTATCTGAAGTTTGGCTGCTCAGGCATCACCTGTAGTTCTGCCATGTTTTGTTGGAAGTGAAATAGACCGGAAAGGAAGAGTAATAAATAAATTAGGGAGAGTGGAAATTATGCAAATAAAACATAGGTGCTATAAGAAGAGAGGGATTAGGAGGGCTGTTTTCTAAATGATAGCTTTTAAGTGCGTAGCCTGAGGCAGGGAGTGGAGTGTCAGATGTTGGATAGTACAAGTCCTTTGTAGGCACTGCTTGCACAAGTGACAGAATCATCTGACTTTAAATCAGCAAAACTGTGTAAAGTTCAGTACTTGGGGAAGGCAGCCCATTTTATTTCTTCCTTTCAACAAATTCATGTTCAGAGAGAAGGTAGAGTTCTGAATTGGTATGAAGATGACCTGTTGCCTAGAGAGAGAACTGAGGACAAATTTTAAGATGGCTCAGCGATCCTCTTAGGAAATAAATGGTGTATTTAAGAAAATTATTTTTCACTTCTGCATGATTAAAGGCTGAGACATTGTTTCAAATAGCTAGGAAGGCTTCTTTTTATGAAGTAACTTCTGAATAGTACATACATCATGGGTTTATTTTCAGTTGCTTAAGAGTATGTGTTGATGCAGCAAGGTTAATGAAGTTCAGTGTTCACTTCAGTGAACTTCTGCTTAGCCAGGATACAAATACTAAAAACATATCACAGTATTAATGAGTCACCAGGAAAAGTAGTGTGTCTGGAATATTGGATTGAAAAGTGTAATCTAAAACAACTGTGTGCACTGAAAAGAAGCCAAGCCTGTTTCATAGCAAGAGCATGGGAAGCATGGGACCAAGAGACTGGGATTTGGCCTTGGTTTTCTACTGAGCTGCTATGTTCAAGTAATTTAGTTTCACTTTGCCTCAGTTTCCCCAGCTGTACCAAAATAACCAACAACCTACCTCACAGGGGTGTTGTGAGGCCAAAGCTGTTCTTTGTCAAGGGCTGGGGCTAATGGAAGGTTCTACAGAGGACTAAAAATCTTTATTAAAATATCTTTATATTAGCTTTTATTATAGTATTTTAATACTACTTTGGCAAAGGCTTATTTCTATGGAATGTAATATACGTGCTATTTAAGAATTATGTAAGTGGACTTATTTTAGTATGTATGGGTAAGGAAAAAGTTCAGGCTGAGCACTCAAATGCTATTTCCTCTCTTCAGTTATCTGTGCAACCCAAATGGCATATTAATATGAGGCTCTTTGTTTTTATGTGGAACATATTAATATCAATATTGATATATTTTGTAAACCCCATGACTGAAATAAAATCCTGCTCACAGTTGATAGCCATTTCTTATAATGTGGCTGTTTTAAAGTTTGTTCAAATCATGTGAACCAGAAATGTTCACTCCTGATACTGAGTGGTATTTTGTCATAGGAATGTGTTTTTCTTCTCCTCTCCATGTGTAAACACTTTTTCCTGCTCTTTATTCTTTCCCTTACTTAAGTTGAAGTGGCATGCAGATACAAGAGAAATAGGGAGAACGATCTTCAAAACTTGTAAAATCTGGTACCAAGGCAAATTGTAGATGAAGGGAATGAACAAAAGGGAAATAGTTGACCATGGAGGGGGTTTTATGAAATACATAAAGGGGAGAAATTATCAAAAACCAGGTGGTGAGCAAGGTAGCAGGATAGGTAAGAGGAAGCAATAGATACAGTAGAGGCGATTAGCCTATTTATTATCTCCTGATTTATCAGGAGCTAACAGCAGCTGAAGTAACATGAAGTAGTAACTTACAGATATGCCTTTGTGTGCTTTTGCTGGTGATTTCAGGGTTTATTGCTCAGCTTTTACAATGGGCCTTCAAATAGAGAACATGCATGCAGACAAATGAGAGCTCTGGTAGGTCCTAGACAGAGATGAGCAGTTACCTTCTTTTATTGATATTTTTATCATTGCATCACCTCTAAGACAGTTGTTAATGTGCATCAGCAGAGACAGTTCTGCTTCAGAACTGATTACTGTTAAACTTCAACAAACTGTGGCAGTTTCTTCAGAGAAAATGTTTTAACTAGCTGAATAACAAGCTTTGAAGAATAACATGGGGCTTTTTGGAATATTTATGATGATGGTAACGAGTGCTATTAAGGTCCACATATTGGTAGGTGGCTTAAAATGACTTCCAAGTATGTATCTTATATGGTGGGATGGAGAATTGCTTTTAAGATGTTTATCATCTATCCCCTTAACAAATAAACTACCTTAGTTTTGCTGTCTTTCCAGCTCCAAGGAGCTGCTTCTACCATTCTCTTACCACTTTCCTACCTGTATTTTTCTAATATGTCACTTTTCTTAAGGTGCTGAAGAAACAGCAAATATTCAGTGAGATTATCACCTCTAAGAGAAATAGATGCTGTAATATTTTTCCATGTTGTTCTGTCTTTAATACAGCCTAACATCTTATTCGCTTTCTTGACTGCAACTACACAGTGAGATGTCTTCAGCAAGCTGTCCATGGTGATGCCTAGATCGTCCCCTTGAAAGATCACAACTAATTCCGACCCATGTAACAACTTCTACCAGAGCATGTATGAGTGGTTTAAAACCTTTCCAGTATTTTTTGCCTTGGTTTCTCCCGTTGACAGCTCAACTGCCCCTGATTTGCCAAGCTTACAGAGTCATTTAGAGTATCCTGGCAATCACCATCAACCCAGTAACTTCCATGGGGATTGGCTTTTGCCATTTGATGTACTGAAGTTTTCAGTTTCATGTATATAATCCAGTCTTCTGGTCAGTGAGTAGCATGGCAAGCTTTTATTAATTTTTGCTCAACCTTCTGTTTTCTATTCCTTTTCATGTCTCCTGTCTTCCATATTGAATTGCCATTCTAGTTCAATTGCAGCAACGAAGTCAACATGTTACATCTGTCTGCTTTATTTCAAGTAACTTGACTACAGAAAACTGTTAGTTAAAATATCGTCATAAGCTTCCTTTTTTAATTAAAACAAACCACTTACTCAGTATATCTTTCAGAGTATGGACAACCATAGCAAAGTGATTCAAACCATAAAAGCTGGCTGATATAATGGAACAAATTTACTGAGAAAAAGGCAAAATATGTGTATGGTATACAAAATATGTGTAACAGTGGTGTTATTTCTGTCACACAAGGTTAGTTTCATCAACATTTGATCTGAGATCATGTCACTTGAAGTCTAGGTGTGACAGCCAGAATCACGTGCCAGTAAACAAGCCCCATGGAAAGTTGTTTTAAATTTCTGGGTTATTCTCCTCTTTGTGGCAGAGATGAAGCAAATGCATTTTACTTAGTCTCTGACCAGCAACAACCTGTTTTGCCATGCTTAATCTAATATACCTGTAGTAGTATTTAACTGGATATTGAAACTGCATTACAGTATTTGAGATGAAGCAACACTGGAGGGCAAGCTTAGTCTTTGTGGTTTGTTTCATCTCTTCATTCTCATCATCTTGTGCTTTAAAGAGCATGGAGCTGTAACTGATGTTATCTTTAAGTGCTGACTACATTTCCCAGTCATGTTACGTTTACAAAGGATGTGTCATAAGGGCAGACTCAAGCCTGGTAGGATGTACAGCCTGACCCTTGAGAGCTGCATTACCTCAATTATCAGAGTACCACATCCTAGAGAGCAGCTGTCTTCCAGTACTAATAATGATACTGGGTTGGGAACAATGTAACTTGGATTTTGCATCCAAATACTTGTATCTGTTAGGTGTTCTGCTACAGTGGTACTTGTCAAAAACAAGTCCTGGCTGCTGGGAGCTGATTAAGTTGGCCAAGGGGAGTTGGGATTTTACTTTTTGAGTACATTGGGGGGAAGCGGAGCCAATGAATCTGAGAGTTGTTAGAATGTAACACTTCATAGCCTCTCTCCTGCCTCTGGAAGCCTCACGTCTGCTGGCGCTCGCCAAAGCCCTGTCTTGCCACTGTAGCTCTGTACTGTTACTTACTAACTGCCCAGAAACCTTCAGCACTGACTAGTTCTTTGACCGTGCACTGTGTCTCTACTCTGGGAATTGGGTAAAAGGCAAAGTGGCTTTGGAAACTGGCATGACAGTGTTTTCTAAGTCATGGGCTCTGCTCATGTTTTTTCCTGGAACTCAAAACTCAGCAAAAATATCTTGATTTGACCTCTTTTTGCTCTAGAGTATTCCCTCCTTCTTCTGTTCATCTACATTAGTACCATGCTAAGGATTTCTTAGTCAGGTGCCTGAATTATTCACCACTTATGGAGAAAGCAGCAGACAAGAACTCCTGAGTTGACAAGAACTCCTGAGTTTGATCATGTGGCATTGTTTTTGTCAGGGCTGTAGTATCAGAAACATTGCAAACCTGCCTAGCAAGTACATGCAATCTCCTTGAAGAATTGAAACTTAGATCCTCAGATGGTACATTGGAGCCAAATTCCCACTGAATAAAGCAAAAGGGAGGCAATGGCACAATTCACAGTAAAACACAGCTCAGCTATGGAAAGAAGTAGGGTTGCATGACTGGTAACATTCTAGCTTAAACAAAACTGTCTTACCTGGACAGCAGGATCTAGCCTAAAGCATTTTAATTTTTTTTTAAGGAAGTGATTACTGAGGGAGGAATTGTAAGACGATCTCTCTGTAAGTCAAAAGGAAAAAAAAAAACCTGAATTTGTTTCCAACAATGTACCAGAATGCCTCAGCACCAGACTTAATGTGAAGAAATGAAGATAACTGTATGCTCAGTCTAGTGCAAAATAATTTATACTGTCTGGCTATGAAAATGGTTTGGCTAGGAGCCAACAGCAGAAACTGTTTCAGCAAAGTTCAATATGATCTGTTCCTGAGAATCCCTGTGTGCTCCCCACAGTCAACACAGGAACCTAATGGTGCCTGCAAATTTATATAATTATGTTAATAGTCATAATTTAAGTTCAAAACCTGAACTATATATATTTTTGTCAGTAGATTTTTTTTTACCCTGGTTTGCCTATCATGGCTTCTGCATATGACAACTTGTGCAGTGCACACACCTGTTGTCCTTTTGTCCCATGGTAGAGTAATGGTATTCAAACTCTGTAAAGCACTTTTGTGGTTTCCTGTGAAGAAAGCTGAAGAAAATAAATTTATCTTAACAGCACCAACTGAATTTCCATCTCCCAAGTTTGTCTTGCTTTTGTTGTGTTCCCCCATGTGTGGCATACAGACTGGTGTGTTGGATGTTTGAGGCCCAGCGCAGAAGAGGAGCTGGCTTTGGCTAGAACAGCTGCTTTCTGCTGTTCCCCTAGCACTCCTTCACTATCCTGCCTTACCCCTGGCTTTAAACCAGTGTCCATGAGGGCAGAGAACACTGGAGAACATGCAGCAGTCAGATCCCAGGTTACCAGTTTCACTGCGGGTTGGTATGTGCCTACTTTTAGCTGCTCCCCCTTCTGTCCTGTCCCAAGATTCACAGTAGCTGCAGGAGTGTGGCTCCAAGACTTTTTTAAAGCTTTAGTTAAGTGGGTGAGGGCGTGGGTTTTTATCTATAAAGTGAGAATGCCAACACTACTCTTCCACAGCAGCTGTTGGGGACTGGGAAGAAAGTCAGAGGAACCTTAGGTCTTACCTGGTAATACATCTATTTCAAATGCCTGCAATGCAAAGCAGCACTTCAGAGGTAGAACAGTGAAATACACAGCAAACTCAAACTGTGATATAAGGCATTAACCAGAGCATTATTTTCAGTATGTAGACTTGGAGTTGGTGATGTTTGATGTCCACAAATACCAAAAAGCATCAAGTTGTTATGAAAAAAAACCCCAAAGCAGGTGATAAGACTGTAGTCACTGCAGCTTAACAAAGCAGTCTTGTCACAGCCATGGCCCCAGTGATGGGAGCACACAGATTTTACTTCTTTAAAAGAATCAAATCCCTCACTTTCATTCGAAATCCTTACTGACAATTCCTTCAAGTCATCCTGACATCAGGTTGCAGAGCTCACTGACAAAAGATCTGCTGAACTAAAAATAGGAAATCAGAAGCACAAAGTACAGGCCTTGCACATAAAAACAAGCTGCTTTTCTGTTCTCTCTCACCTGGACGCCCTACAGCTCAGGTGCCTTGTCCCTTCCCCAAGCAGCAAAACTTTAGTTCTGGTCAGCACAGAGTGACTCTCCAGGTTGCACAAGTTTCAAATACTTGTGGCTCAGTCTTGGATCTGCAACAAATACTGATGCAAACCCTTCCTAGAAAACGGTATTCAGCAGCTAGAAACTAAACAAAAAATACACCCTTGCCTTCAAAACAAAACAGAGGAAATTTAAATAGACTTCAGTATTACATATATTTTTACAGACAACTCTGCTGGTTCTGTGCAACTGGATGCTGTGCTTTTCTGTTCAAATAGGCTATAGTAATTCTAGCTGCTTAAATCCAGCTCTCAGGTTCCATGCGAAAATTTTCGCCCAGACTAACACAGTGCACTCACACACATGAAGTTCAGTAAATACAGACCCAGATCCCACTGTTACTGAAAAGGTCAAAGACTTTGTCAAATATTGTGGTTGTGTGGCTAAGAACATTTCCAGCTGGCAGAAGCTGAAGTCTTTGGCTCTGGTTCCTGCCACAGACTCAAACAGGAAACATGGTCAAGACAAACTTCACCTCTTGAGTGACAGAATTGTGCCTACAGTTGGTGAACAAATTCATTAGCACCAGGAATGGCAGCAACTGCACCTGTAATCTACAGACATAATTTATTATATCCTCTACTAGTACAAAAATTTACAAGCCAGTTCTTTTTGTCTAGGTTCCCTCTTCCCTTCCAGTAGAAAATACCAAAAGATGAAAAATTAATGTACATTACTATATATAGGAAATGCAATGGAATTCTTATCAATTGGTATTTTTCCCCACAATACACAAAGATGTGATAAGCATTTTACAAATTATTTCTTAACTATTATTATACAACTGTGTCCACAGAAAAAAAATCACTAGTCTAGTGATGGGATAGTCTGGACATGTTAAAGTGTGTTTTGGATGCTACTGGTAACCAAAGCAATCTTTTCTATAAGCATTACTGCAAATTTATTTTAATCTCAGGCCAAGTTAGAAGTGAAACTCTTAAGCTTTTAATTTTTTGGCAAGAATGAAAAAATATAAATATGGATTTTAAAATGTACATATTAAGAACAGAGAGTATGTTTAGTGTATTCTGGATCGCTTGACTCTGCTCATTTGTCCCAGTGCTTTTCTTTTCTGGGATAATCCAGTTCCAAGATCAGAGTTATTCTGAAGGTAAGACTCAGCTTCGGGCAGGCAGTAAGACTCCATAGGGGGAGGTGGATCCTTGGTAAAGAAAGAAAAAAAGAATGGGTCAGCTCAAGAAGAGCAGCTTCTGAGAGAACAGAAACAGCTCATTAGTTGTCTAAAACTGAAAATAACAAAACAAACAGTAAACATCTACATTTTAAATACGTTTTGTGAGCAGCTCCCTACCCTGCAAGAGATCACACTGCCAGCACCAGAACATGTCATGTCAGAGCATAAATTTGAGGCCACAGATCAAAGCCCCTCATCACAGGCACTTTGTAACCACAATTCCTGGCAAAGGAGGCCCGTGACTGGTAGAGCAGCTGTCCCCTGCAGGGGGTTGGGGCAGTGTGGCAGGTGGGGAGCCCTGGGCCTGCCTACCTGGATGAGGTAGTCAGCGATGTACTCAGGTTTGAGACAGTTCACTCCCTGGGCTGCCGCCTCTGCCACGTTAACCCTGGAGTCATCTGGCTTCAGCTTACTGAAGTCAGCAAAGAGGTGAGTTGCTTCTTTAAAGAGAGAGGCAGAATGGCCAGAAAACACCTACAGACAAAAAACAACCCACAAAAATTGAGTTGTGTTTCTTCCCCAAGACAAATGCAGTTCACAACCTTTAATTTTACTCATCAAACTAACAGAAGCCAGTGGGAAATCAAATACCATTTACAGCTGCATTCTATACCATCACACACATCTCCAAAAGGGTGATTCCCCGCACCAGCGATGCACAGAAATTCTATCCTCAATTCCCACCAGCACTACTGACTTGTGTAACCTCAGACAAGCTGCACTGCCTGGCCACTTGCAAAGTGAAGATGTCAAAGCTTTTCCTCCCACCCTTTGACCATACCTCAGCTACCCTGTGTAAGCAACTTTTAAGACCTTTTACTCACATAAAAAATGTCCAGCACAGGGTTAAACCGAAATAAAAAAATAATTAAACAAACATATATGTATTTAATTATTTTTTTCAAACAACTACATACTTTTGCTCCTCCTGACTGAAGAAGGCGCCTGAATCCTGCTTCCTTTGTTTGATCAATGTTCAGGATCACTTTCCAGCCACTGAAAGCTCCCTAGACAAATGACAATTCAGTCAAAAGTACACTGAAAAAGTATAAAGATTTAATGGGTCTATAAATTATCCCTTTTGAGAATATCCATCAGATGAAAACTTGCAATTACCTAGTTTTGCCTTTAAGTATGCATGTAAGAAAAAAAATCCACAGAACATGTCACTATTGGGCCACAATCAGCAGCCTGCCACTCAGCTCCCTCTAGGGAAAGACCCTTGCAGAGAGTATGCTTTCCAAAACACCAGACACTGCCAGAAATTTATCTTAAAAAAAAATCCAGTTACTTGGAAACATTTTCCCCTGTTCCCTCAGCATGCACTTGGTTACAGTAACAGCACAGAGGGCCAACTCGTTGCTTCCTACAAACACACAGTGTGGTTTCCTCTTAGGCAAAGAGTGGGGAGAATTTGTAAGAAGCATTCCTTTTAAAAAGGTTACTGTAAAACACACACCAGATTTTTCCTGACATAATTGAATCACCTTTCAATGAATCTTTAACTGCAGTGCCTGATTTGAGAGCAGATGAAATGCTTTGGGGAGTTTAAGTCTCACTTCCAAAAATCTCACTGAAAGACTGAAACCAGTAACCAGTTTTGGTTCCTAGCAGAGCTAAATTAGTTTAGCTCTCCAGTCAGAGTTCTGAAGAATAAACATAACCTTCCTGGCTGAGGGACATTTACGTACTTAAGTAGCCACATTCCAGCTTTGCAAAACGTGAACACTAGTTCACAGGAGACTTAAGACTTTTAATAAATTATCACAGAAACTTTTTTATAAAACAAATTTATAAACAAAATTACTTAACTAAAATTTATCAAGCCAAGACATTGGCTTCCCCTGACAGTGAAGTTTTTAGTTTCTTGGTGACAATCCCTGTCCTCTCCATCCACATTGTACAGCTTACATTACAGGAGTATCCATATACCTCAACAATACCCGTTTCTTGTCTCCCTTTGTGAATTTTTTTCCTCCACCTCATGGCTGCCTGTGCTAGTTTCTTCTGGTTTACGTTGATTCCAGACAAAACATTAAGTATGGATTTACTTCCCCACTCATAGTCTTCTTCCTGGAACAACCATACGCTTGAATTACAAAGCAGTCCTGCCAACTTCACCAGCAGAAAAATAGATTTGAAAAACTCACACCAAATAGAAAATAGAAAACCCTGAAACAAATCCCATCTTACACTAGCTATATTATCTAGCCAAAACAGCTCTAGGTAAAATCAGAGATATGGTTCTTAATTGCACATGTTTATCTAAATTAACTCATGTTTTCTGTGACATCAAGTCTTGTACACAACCTGATTCCTCTTGCAGTTACATCTACAATAAAATTCAACAGTAGGACAAAGCAACTAACTACACTGGATACCACTGATTATATTTCTGCAGTGCCTTCCAAAACAATTAAAGTTAGTTTTAATACATAAGGATACAAAGTAGTCTACAAGGCATTACTTTAAAGTTAGCCTGGTCAATGTAAAAGAACAGTCTAACCCAAAAGAACTGCAAAATTAATAGTTAGGAAGGCGTCAGAAGAGGTACAGCTCAAAAATACTTATGTACATGATTAGAGAATCAAATTATTTAAGAATAATACATATTCACTTATTTTATTCCTGGTTTAACAAGAGCCACGTAAGTTTAGTTGATAACAGTGAGAATTTACCAAAAGGTATTCAATAACTCAATTTTAAGAATTATAAAAAGCATAGGTATTTCATTTATCTTATATCAGGAGTTTGGTGCAGGACTAGTTTTCAGACAAAGCTGGCCAAAAACTTCTCAGATTTTGGATTCTCTAAAACTCCCATGGCTCGGTCACTCAAAACCAGCAATTGGTTTTGAGAAGTTGTCTTTTTCTAGCAAAACTAAAATAAATGCAAAAAAGTAAAACACACTCATATCCTAGTGATAGGGTCACATGCCTGAACAAAGCAGCCAGCTCCTCTACACGCCTCCAGGTAGGAACGATGCAGCACCCACTTCCCAGCTGCCATCGAAGCCAAGAATTTTTCATTCCGAAGAGGATGTCCCACAACAATGTGTGTGCAACTTGGATCAAAGTACTGTTTCTCAAGTACTATTCCACCTTGAATTAAGGAATGAATTGGATCCAAATTATCTAAGTGTCATGCTGCACACAGAAAGGATCAACTCAAAATGAGAATTATTTGAATTCAGACGAAGACTCACTCAGCTCAAACTTGCATTGAGAATATTATCATTGAAATGACATGGGCAGAAGCTGCAAGGGAGGGAGAAGCAGCTAGGAAAGAGTGGCTCTGTAAAATGCCACAGCAACACAGACAGGAATGAGAGACACCATCCTGGGCACTCCCAACAGTAAAGAATGAGGCTGTTGTAAAGACAGTTAAAAGAAAACTATCAGAAGACAAAACAATTGCTGTTTTATGGCAAAGCTGATCACTTGCCTAATAGTAATACTATATTCAAAGAATTGCTCACAAGCACAGAAAGCCATAAATCTGAGACCTCAAATCTGATGAGTCATTAACAGAAGCCCTTTCTTTTCCCCAACAAGCCACAGCTGAGCAGACACACAGAGGCACATACTATTCTTTGCATTTCACAAGTATCTGGTACCTAATTTCTCAATCAGATGACAGTAATCAATTCTTTCTTGAGGATTAAGAGAAGACAGCTGAAATTTACGGAGTTTTTCTGTTTCTTCATCAGCCTTCTCATCTTCAGGAACAACCTAGAAATACAGTAAGAGATTTTGAAAATATGACAGAATGATTAGGTTGACAGCTGGCTATTTTTCTGCCAAATATTCTGGGTTATTTATATATAAAGTTTTCTTTTAGCTGGGAAAAGCAGAACCAAACCTGTCAGTCACTTGACAAAAAGCTTGGATCTTATCAAATTATCCTTAGGCTCCTGCTTGAACATCCTCTTGGTTCCCCTTTTCTTCAGGGCACAGCTGAACTGATCTGTCATAACAAGTAATCCTTCACTCACATCCATGGAATGCCAGGTAGAACACATGAAGAAATCAGCACTGATCTGTCACACTGCCTAATTCATTCACTTTCTATCAAGTTGGAATACTATATTCTTTGAGGGCCCTTCCACTAACATGACACATTATTCCTCTGAAGACACAGAGCTGCTGAAACTTTAAGCATCAAGTGACACACTGCAGGTGAGACTCTAAGCTTATTTTCCTTTCACTTTACAAGTTCACCATAAAATAGAATTTTAAACCAGGTTTTGGCAGAAAAATGATTTCCTATTTGTACCTAAACATAAAATTCCAGATACCACCAAAGAAACAAAGGTCTAATTTTTTTCCATCCTAACGTGGCTGGAGGAGTTCCAAGTAGTACACATAGTAATTCTTCACTCTAAAGCCTGCTTTAGCATTCCAGCACTAATTAATATGACAAAAAGCTTTATTTGTCTAAACAAGCAAGCTTTATTTTTTTTGAGAAAATATTATTTGTTCAAAATCTCAAAGGGAGAGTATTGAAAAGAATAGAAAAAAGAGAACAGAATTGCACAAAAGTAATCCACCCCAAGATTTTCAATGCAGATCTGCACATTTTATATTTATCATCAGATTCAAAATTTCTTAAAGTACTACTGCATCTTACAGAACATAAATAATCATACATATTTTTCCATTTGACAAACCTTTTCTTTGGGTTCTGGTGCTACAGGAGGTTTAGCCAGGGGGAAAGCAATGCTGGGGGCCTGTGGCGTGGGAATCAAGTTATCCTTAATTGGTGTTTCAGGATCTCTACACATGGGATTCTTTAGACTTTCAATCACATCTCCATCCCCAGCCTCAGAAACAGCTGTGAAAGCAAAGTGGTGTTGCATGACTTGCCTTTGCCAGAATATAATTATGTATTAAGTAAAAGATAATAATAAGAAATCCCCGCAATTGCTGCTACAACATGTACAGTTATATTTCACCTGCCTTTCATAAAGATGCCCTTCCTTACCACAAACCACCACCAGCAATACTGCAATTATGTTCCTGCATGACTTGCTTTTTTAAAAACACCTGAAAACCTCAAACGAACTGATTTCTTTGGCTAAACTGCACTGATTAGCTTGAACCAAAAATCAGTTGAATGGAATTATCTAATTATCTTCAACCTCCTCTAGAACAAGGTCAGTTTTCAAGAAGACTGCTTCCACAGAAACTCTACAAGTAGTTTGAGAGAAGGAGTTGGTGGCATCAGGGAGAGAAAAATAAAGGATTCTGCTATCTCAGAACAGAAAGACAGCAAAACAGATGAAAAATCATCTGGTTTTGGCAGAAAAGGTATGTTGCTTCCTTAGTCCTAGCAACAGACTTAGACTTCAAGAAGAACAGGGAACATAAATAAAGTATCTTTACTGAATCCTGACCCAAGGATGTCCATCAGCAACTTGACACATCTTGGTTTTTAGGATCCAGGAGTCATCTTATACCCAAATTTTTCCAATATTTCCACAACAATAGAAAATACTTTTCTCATGGTATTCCCATCTGAATTCCACTACATGAATTCCACTAAATAAAGGGTTACCTGGAAACCAGCTGTGGTTAAAAAAAAAATAAACCAAAACAACTTGGAAAATGTTATGGAGTCTTTCAAGTTGTTTTGGTGGTTTTTTGGAGCCACAGCAGTCTATTTTTAGACAAGCATTGCCTTGGTGTTTGACCACAAAGGAATGGGAAAGCTTCTCTTTAAAAAACAGCAACACAAAATGGAGCTCAAAGATGTGAAACTGCATTCTTAGCATTTGAGAAATGCCAGCAATGCTCACTTTTTTTATAAGTAGAACTGAAATGGTACTGTATTTTAAAAGTCCCAAAGACCAAATGGATGCTGTTGCACAGAACAAGGATATGGCATTTCTAATTTTACCCATACCAGCTATCTCTGCATCAGGTATAGATCCTTTGACGGCAGACTCATCCATGTTCTTATTGGTGTTACTCTGACCTTGCTCAAGGTACTGAGAAGGACTATTAGGCCACTGAAGGTTGCTGACAAGTCTTGCTCTCTCTTCCCTCGCAGTAGGATCATCCCAAATGATCTGCTCACTCTGGGATGGCTCTGTGTTTATATCTGCCAGTGCCTGGCGGGACTGCCTAAGGGAAAAACCACAGATACCTTAGAGACTCATTTCACAGAAGACTTCCATTCTAGAAGACAATGTGTTAGTGATCACATCAACTGCAGCACCCAAGGGACCTCATTATTAGAAATTATGGCTGGGAAAGGGGAAAATTTCAGTATAGAAGCTATTCTAGCACCTTGGTTTTATGAAATCTAAATGTCAGCATTGCTGAAAACGGGCACCCAAAATACCAGTAGATATTTTTATTATGTGCATATTAGTAAGTTAAAAAATCAGCATACCTTGTTCTTTATTAAGCCTATTTATTTGAAAATAAGCACCAAATTAAATTAATAATTTTGCAAGGGTTCCATTACTGTCTTACTGCACATCAGTGTTGATCGAGTTCAAATCCTACTCTTAATTTGGCAGGAAAAGAAAAATAAAAGAGAAGAAACATTCACAGAGGTGCTTTGCAGTAATGTCTACTACTTCTTTATGGCTTATGTAAGCATTCATAGACACTTTCTTCAAAATCTACAAGAACACAAGGAATCTGAAGAGAAAGAATAAGCCAGTTCAAATCCTGAACATTAAAAGCAATCATACTATTCAGTTTTTTTTTAAAAGAAAAGATATCCACTATGGATTAATTCTGACCTTACCTGGCACATCCAGTTAAAGATTCTGAATTGCAGGAGAAGCAACTCAAGCATACATCAGTAGACAACACATCTGAAAACCCTGGAGACCTACTCAGACTTCAATGAATGTCTAAATACATGCAAGGACAAAACAAGATACATTTAAACACAAATCCATACCTTAAAGCTTCCAAGACCCTACTGCGGCCATTCCACACAGACCGAGTGCTATCAGGAGTGCCTGGTGAACCATCAAAGCTGCTCCTGGAAAGGGATCCTCTTTGCCCTTGTGGTTTCACTAGTGATGTAGCAGACATGAGCTCCTGCAGCTGCCTTTGGAAGTTCTCCCTCATTTCTAGTGTTTGTGTTAAAACTTAAAGAGAAGAAACAAAACCCATAATATCACAACTCTTATACTGTACCAACTGAAAAGTGAGCACCTCTTCACTGTTTCAGTAAAAACTGAAATTCAACCTCCCTCTTCCACCAGGACAAAGACTACACATTAAAAAGAGGAAAAGTACTTGGGTAAGAATATCAGGGAAAACTACATATGCCCTAAGTCACCTGTTCTTAGACACAAGGATACTCACTTCTGAATCTCCTCACACAAAACAACTTAGATTCACCATTCTTCCATAACACATTTATTTACATAACATATACTCCTAAACAAAAATCTGTCACGTTAAGGATGAACTTCAGTGTTTTAAAAACACTGAAATGGCAAAGAAATTGCAATTAATTATCTTCCAATGAATGAACATGATTTTCTTGTGGGCTGTCAAGATCTTTAAAATAGAGAGGAAAATTCTTTCCTGGCATCCGGCAGCAATAAAAGCTAGCTTGTACTTGACCAGTATATTAATATGCTACCTTAAAGTTTCCAGATCATACCATTCAGCACTTGGAACTGCAAAGACTCATATTGATAGCCCATAAATATTCTGAAAACAGTGATTTACACTTACCTCCTTTGGATTCACTTCCTACAATTTGTTCTTCCCCTACAGTGACTGTTTCCTTTATTTGGTCACTAGTTACATCATCTTCAGCATCATCATCCACTGGAATAATCTAAAACAAATGAAGACAAGTAGATTTCTCAAACACCAATTTTAATTTTTTTTTTGCTTTTTAACCATATCTGACACTTGTATAAATTCTGAAGATCATTAATCTTCCCTTAGAGTAAATTTAACCTTCCTGCTACTGCAATGACAGTAGAACAGCAGCATGGGTAACAACTCCTATTCTGCAGTCTTAATGTCTAAAGCAAGTTCACACCTTGGATCTCATTACCTAAAAGACATCTATCTTTTCTAATTTGGAAAGCAGATCTTCAAATGCCTGTGGTTTCCTCCATCACCCTAGAAGATGAATATTATAAATGCAGAAAAACCTTAAGGAACATCTGCAATAGCTACTATTAATCACTAGCTAAACCTGATTCAGGACATTGCTGAATTGGTTAATGTTTTTATTACTATGTTAATCACTTCATGAAACACACATTCCTATCCCACATCATACCTCACTTTCCTCTGCTGGTTTTCCAGTTGAAAGAGGTTTACTGAAGGAGGAGGAGAACCTGATGTCCTGCACTGCACTGATGTCCAGGCTCATTTTGGGATTGTAAGTGTGAGGAAAGAGAGATTCAGGAAGCCGTTTACATTCCCGGGCACTCTGTAATAACATCAGTTAATAAGGGAAAGATGAGGAACTGATTGTGATAAAAGAAACTTCACACCTAAACATAAGAAAAGTACAATAAAAACACTGTCAGAAAAAGTACTTCACACAAGGGGAAAAAAGTGGTTGCCATTCTGAGAAAAATGTAGCATAAATGTTCAGTGAAAGAGAATTTATTTTCTCCTTACAGAGAACAAGGTAAATGTACATCAGTGAAAAAAAGATCACTCAACTTATTAATTCAAAGCAGGATGCAAAACATCAGTCCTTATACATGTTCAGTATAAATGCATACAGAAAATCCACTGCCATATAACTGGTTTTAAGCCTCCATTTCCCTTTTTTTTAAATAGGGAAAAAACGAAGTTTCATACCTCTAAAAGCCAATGTTCTGAAACAATATGTATACCCCGTTCTTTAACAGATTTGTACTCCTTATTGCTATCATTCTGTCCGCCCTTATAGATGAAATGTGTTACTGTTTCATCAAAGCACCATCTGGAAAAGAGAACAAAATACAATTTGAAGATGGAATTTCTATCAAAAAGTATCATAAATCCAGCTCAGAAATTGTCCTGTCTCTTGTTCAAATTACCTATTGTTCAAATTGCCTATTTCGTTATGCCTCAATAAAAAATGAGCCCACTTTCTTTGCTAGAAAAGACAGCATTCAGTTTCATGATAGCACAACTTCAACATGTTTGGAAAGCATTCCTGAAGAAAATAAAACTAAATAGGATAAACACATGGAAAGTAGGGGTTTTGCTTTATGTTTTGTTTTTATTTAAGTGGAATTTTAAAACAGTTTCTGAATAGAATGTGTGATCCAGGATAAGAGTTTTCTTTTGCTGTCATCCTGAAGTGCAAGTGAAATACTGATCCTTGAAGCTAAAAATAAACAAAAATGAGGACTTAATTTTTAAGCAGATAAAACCAAGTCTTTTCTATCTAATACAGGTATCTTCAGCATTTCTAAGGTACGACCAAACATAAGGGTAACTTCCTTCACGCCGTGAATAATAACACTCATATAAAAGTCAGCAAAAACCCACATAAATCAGATTTAATGGAAGCAGAATTCTGTCTTAAATAAAAAATGTTAGTTTTTAGTTTCTCTTCACGACAACATATTTTTCCTAAGCTTTTCTAAGAACACTGACTTAGACTACAATCTAGAAAATAATTTGTTTTGAGCCAGGGAAAAACATGCACAAATCCACATTAGATTCAAAATGTAAAATATAAAGCAAATGCTAAACCATCCAAAAGCTAAACTTCCTCAGATCAAATGAGAAAAAAAAAATCTGCAATTCAAGAAGACTTCTGGACAAACAGTCTTTCTGAGATGGATTTATGAAGAACACAGGGACTGGGGATGTGGCAGGGAAAAATGCCTTTATTTCACATTACAAGTGAAATCACAATACTTGTAATGTCATTTAGGATAGTGAAATCTAATATTTAGCTGTAGCAAAAGGTATATTAGGATGCAAAGACTCAAAGTTATTAGAATTCATATCAGTGCAAAAGCTCAGAAGCCATTGTATTGGCTGATACCTGTAATCTGCTCCAAGAGAAGCTGCTACTGCATTCAGCTCCCTTTGCCTCTTACTAAGTTTTTTGCTAACATATATAACAGCACCAGCTAGAGGCTTGGGCTCTTCTTCCTGGTCAAGCAGCAGGGATAAAAACAGGAGAGTCACAATTGGAATGCTTCTGTATCAGTAACAAAAATAATATTTAGTGAAGCATGTAGTAAAATATACAATGACAACAAAGATAAGATAAACATATTTCCTCTATTTTTCATGCTCCCCTACTCATGCTCAGACCCCAGCATTATTAACCATGCACTAGGAATGCCAAGACAAAAGATTCAGCCAGTCTCCCTAGAACATACTCCTTTCATCACAGGCTGCACTGAAACTAAGGAATTACCAAACATGATGCTACTTAAGTCTTTTGTTGTAGAGGACTGAGAGAAGAAAGACTAAGGAGCTACAAAAGAAGAAGTAGCAGCCTTCCCTTTCCAGAGGTCATTAGCTTTCTTACCCCTCCTCAACAGTAAGCAGTGTACTAACATGGCAAGCAATACATAAATCCTCCCTTTCCTCCTACACCTTTTTTTTTCCTCTCACATTTTTTTTCCTATTAAGCACAGAGGAAGACAGGAAGATGCATGCATTAATAAAGAATTCTGAATTTTAGCTCAAGACGAAATATCTAACCCTGGTTAGATATGGAACCTGAGACTATTAAGTGTGGTATCTCATTCCAATACTAGAGTCTAAATTGGTACATATTTATATGCCATATTACTTAGCAACTGCTTAATATTCAAATAGTGCAGAGGCTTTCTTTTGCTTTCGTAAGGAAATTCCTCTATCTTACATTCCTTTAACTGTCATTGAAGAACACATAATCATATGAATTTGTATTAAAATAGATAATAAATAACAACTTGCTAATTCCTTTGCAACAAAGAATCACAAAAGATAAAGCTTTTTCTTAATTACACCTATGCTCCAGCAACTAAACCCCCAAATTTCCTACCACTTCTGGCTGTGCAGCAACCAACTGAGGGCTGGCAGTAAGAGCTGCTGCATGCATTGTGCTGCTTGACAGTGCCAGTTTCAAGTTTCTGCTGATGACTTCAGAGAGAGGTGTGCTCAGTTTCCTGGTTCTTTGTTCAGGACCTCTAGGAGTTGCCAGAGCTTCCAGAGCATCCTACCAAAAAAAAGAAGAAACTGACTGACTTTCATGAACACCTTAACAAAATTCTCACTCAGGTGCAGGTTTTACAAATACAGGACTTCATACTCCAAAACCAGGACAGCAAACTACAGGAACAGCTACCACGTGCAACTGTAGTACCACTGCACAAAAGCTGTACAAGGCAAATCCAATTCTAGAATCTGCAGAAGCGTAACAAGAAGACAACAGTTTATTAATCTCTCTGTGCACTGCCGTGACTGAGAACTGCCCTCAGTGGAAAAACCAGCGACCAAACCCATGTATTCCTAACCCAAACCAACTACTTTAATGTACACACACCTTGCCCAACAAGAGGTGCATATGTGATTCTGTCTGCACCTTTAAAATACCATTTCACACTGTCCTTTTTTATATAAAAAGATAAGTTTTGGTCTAGAATATCTTGCTTTTGAAAATTACCAGAGCCTTCACTTCATGAAGCTGAACTAGCTAAAGAGAACACTGGATTCTATGTGTGCAACATGTTTTGTCCTATTGTGAGCAGAAGGATTAAAAAATAAAACAGAAAACCCCCTACAAGAGAACAGACAACCTAAAAACAACCCTCCAAAACACCTAACAACTCTGCAGGAATTCAATGCATTGATCTTTCAGTTAAGGCCTTGAAAACTAAAAATAAATCTGAAGCCTTCCAAAGCATACTTGAGTCATTCAGGACCAGTGCAGATATTCCTTAAGTTTTTTGCTGCATTTTCTAGCCTACTATGGCCTTCAGAATCAGACACTGAACCCAAAATCCCATGCATTCTTCAGCTTGCAATAATAGATTTGTAATTACTCTAAAGCTATTACATTAAAACATGACATCAAAGCAGCATTTCATCAGAAAATGCAAACACTTGTTTCCAAATACCTGGAGCAATTTTCAGGTGCCTTGTCATATTTATCAGTCTCTAGATGCAAAGAACACAAACTAGATTCTGTCTGAGGTGTAGGACACACAAGCATATGATGCAATAAGCACAAAGGAGCTTTGCTAAGGACATTACAGCACTTACTATTCAATTAATTTAGTCCACAAGCCATTAACTAAACCATATAAATAAAGGAGCCAGTTTTCCTGGCTTTGTTCAAAAGGAAAAGGCTGTATGTGAACAGCATAAAAATGGGTAAAAGCACAGGTTTTCGTGCTTTTAAGTTTATGCACATCTTAAACAGTACTGGCCACACAGACTAAAAAGTTTGCAAAAGTCACCTTTACATCAAAAGAAGGCTTGAAAAACTTGTCTTCGGAAAGAAACTTTGATGGTGTGTCAAGATTTAAAGATGGTTCTTTCTGGAGTGGTCCCGCTTGTGCAACAGGAGTTGTCTTCCCAGTATGATGAGAGATTACAGCTTGGAAAGCTTTACTCTGGAACCTGTTGATATCAAGGGGGGTCACAGCTCCCTTTTTCCCAACTTCAAGGAGATGAGTAGGCTGTTCTAAATCAGGATATTTAACAGTTACTGGTGTCTTGCTAAGCTGAGTAATGAAACTCTCCATATCTTTAAAAGAAACAAAGAAAACATAAGCAAGCAAACTGGTTTTTCATTTAAACACAAACTTCACATACATTTAAATTCACATTTAAACAATAACCACGAAGAACTGCAGAGAGGGGCATCAAATAATTGCAGACTAACAAGTCTTAAGTCCTAGGACGGATCTCTCATCGACTGCCCTGCAAGCTACAGAGCAGCTTACATGCCAAAAAGGACAAAATTGAGATGCCTAAATCCCAATTGACTGATAACCACAAGACTCCACTGCCTCCACCAGATCTGCAGCAGACACACAATATCATTTCTGCAATCACAACTCAACAGCAGGAAAAATATGGTTGCATGTACAACCTGGTCTAATGGAAAGTGTCCCCATCCATGGCAAGGGGTTGGAGCTAGATGATCTTTAAGGTCCCTTCAAACTCAAATCAATCTACAATTTTATCTTAATATTTGGAAAAATATTCTTTAGCTCTAATACTCTATAAGTTGTTAGGAAAGAAAATTTCATCACACCTGCCTTCTTCACTGTGAGCAAACAGTACAATGACACAATCATATCCCCTAACTTGCTAAGAACCAACCTTCAGCCTCTGCATTTTCAACCAAGAATCTGCTTTCATCTGCCCTCTTTCCTGTCCTTGCAGACTGCAAAAGCCAAGCTACAGTGACTGCTGGCAAATTCCACTTCTTTGCAGCTTCATACTTGGAGCCGTTCGGTTCCCTCACCACAAGATGGGTGCTGGCAAACATTCCTTTTTTCACACTGGCTTTCCGCACAAAGAATTCTTGGACTCTACAATTAGATCGATAAAACATCCATTTAGTCATAAACATTAACCTAGGGCACATTTATACTATTATAAACTCTATTCTCACAACAGAAAAAGAACTAATAGAAGTAGACATTCAAGGCAACCCACTTTGCACTTTACAGTCTAATCTTCAGAAAAAAAACCCAAAAATATGCCCCACAAACTCCCAAAACAACAACAACAAAAATCTTACACAGTAAGGTTTTGCTTCTACCAGCATTGAAAACAGTATTTCTCTTACTCCAGCAATATCCTATTTTCATATCATATGCTGGGCCTATCATTCTTCATCAAGATGAATGGAACAGGCTTGCTTCCCTTTCGGAGTCAACAAGCATCATTTCCAAGTGAACAACAGTTTTCTTTATATTACAGTTTTTCCCTTATCATCAAGGACACAACCTTGCAAAAAGATGCCAGGAACTCATCAGCAAAGAATTTAGTTCAAACAGGCTATGCACCAGATCAAATGATACTTAAGTTGCACAGTTGCCATGTCATGCAAAAACATGTTTTTCTTAGAGTTTTTCAAAGATCTTGGTGAACTCTAAACAAATAGGGCACCATTTCTTAGGAGCTGGGATAGTGAATGGGGTTCACCATTATGAGGCTGAGCCAGATAGTACTGAAGTGATTCTTTGCTAGACAACCAAAGAGCAACTTGGAAGGCCACATCTGAAAACCTGACTTTCATTGATTAATTTAAGAGCAGAGTAAAAAGTTGCTGAGACTCAGTTACTAGGAAATAAGAGACTGAGCATATTCTGGTAGAAATTAAGACTGTGTGAGTACTGATCATATTTCCTTAAAAGAGAGCAAAATGAAAGACCTATATAATGATGTCTCATTGTTTCAGCACCAGGTTTTATAAATGAATGGAATTCAAAAGAGCTCTAATTCCAATATTTGCACAGAAGAAATGAAATACATAATGGCAGCACATTGGCTCTTTAAAACAAGGAGAAACTGCGACAGGAGAAGTACCTGGCTCCCAGCAGTCCTGCCAGATACACAAGGGAGTCTCTCTCTGCACCCATGAACTGGCTAAAAGAAAGAACACAATCTTCCAGAGGGGTAGCTCCTTCCATTACCAGGACTGGTGTGAAAAGTGGATTGGACTGGAGATCTAAAAGGGCCTGCTGTTCCACACATGTTATCTTCATGAAGGTGAAAGACATAAAAATACAAATCAAGCCAAATAGTAACACAGCCAACAAGATTTCAGCATCTCTACAAGAGCATTTATGGATGCTCAACTATGAGCAATCCTGCTTCCATCATCATACCTGAGACAAATTATTTCCCACTGCATCAAACTCTTTTCTAAACTATGTCTATTTTGTCAAGTTTGACATACTGAAGCATTATTCAGAATTATTCCTTTTCAGTTACTAAAGTTTCAACTCTGCAGGTTCCCATAAAACTGGAGGTTTCCACTTCAGTGCATGATCTGAGGGTCTGTATAGGTTTACTTCACAGGAAGTTACCTAATAGTGAAAGTTACTAAGAGGAGGCAGTCTGTATCACGTGCCTGCTCTTGCCAAATACACTTAGCATTCTTTGACTTTAAAGCTATAAAGACTTGCTCTTCTGCCAAAAATGAAAAAAATGCTATAAAAAGCATGAAACAAATGAAAATATCAAATCATTATTAGTCAACTAGCTCGTTCTACTGATCATTTAGACAGAATGCTGTCAGACCTCATATAAGCTTGGGTCATGACAGTGCAGGCCTATTTAGGGGTCCTGAGGAAAATGAAGTGAAATAGATTAGACACCCTAGAGATGCAGAGGCTTTAATGAATGCTTTCTGAAAGTTTAGCACATTTCAAATGAAATGAGGCTAATATTTCAGTATCTGCTTTATACTTAAGCCGCTAATAACTGCATTCTGACAAGACCAATTTTTAATACAGATATCTGTTTATTTGGGAATTGAAAAAGTGTAACTCCCTTACCAGCCATGTATTTGTGACGACGTCACCAACAGTAGCATTCACAGTGCACCCTAATAAAGGTACCACAGCATAGTCTGCAACTGTTCTGCTTTGCAGTGGCAGAACTTCCCCAGCATTCTCCCTTATAATATCTGCAATGCAGGACTCATCCTCTTCACCAAAACCCAGAAGAAGAAATCTCTTCCTGAAAAATAAGCCTCCTTCAGCCAGTGCAGACGACTCTGCCACAGACCCATTACAGACAGAAGATTGATTCTCTCCTTGGGCAGTCAAGTTAGTATCATCATTGAAGGTTCTGGATGTTAGTTTTTCAACTTCATCTGAAAGGTTAAAGGAAAATAAAGAAGAACCAAGCATAATTGTTTGACAAGAACATCAAAGACAATTCAAAACAGTTTCATGAAGCAATTACAGAATTGTGCTGTTTTCAGCCAGGTTTTAGTCACAAACTACTCAATATAGGCGTATTTAAATTTAAATTCTGAAACACAAAGTAGAAGTTAACATACTAGATGTGGATAAATTTTTAATAAGTAAATCCTGCAAGCTCAAGTGCAAGCTCAAGAGCAGTTAAATTTTCTACAGTATGCTGAGCCTAGAACATACCTAGTGTAGAATAGTTATTTACATATTGAGCGAGGAAGTCATCTTCAGCAGCTTTCTGGCACTTTATAATGTTCACAGCGTCTTTCTTCAAGAGACTGGTTTTTTTGGGAAAAACTGACTTCATTCCAGGTTGTTCTAAAATTGGATTCTCTAACAGCTGGTAGTTAAAAGGGATATAGTGCTCCACTGGACAAAGACAACCTTTACCAAATGACTCCAGCAACCACTTTGCTGTCACTATATGAGGCCTATAAAATAAAATGTCACACAAACAAGTTACAGCAGGTTTCAGACACAAAAAAAAAAAGGATGTGTGTGTTCAAGTTACACACATGAAGTCTGTAACTCTAACACTAAGCAAGCTTTGGGCAATTTATAACCCTTAAAAGATTTTAATTCTTTCAGTCTGAGAACAGAGCATTTCATAATTATTTTCTATAACACATATTTTATCTGCTACTGCTGCATTGCCAAGTTCTTCCTCCTCAATGTACTAATAAATACACATTAACAGCTTTTTTCATCAATAAGAACACTTGCTTTTCTACTTGCTGAGGTGACCCATGGCTACCCAAAGGTACAGTACTGAAAAGCACACGTGGACATATTTATTACTGCTCGCTGTAAGTCTTCTCATTTAAATGAAGAACGACTTAGTATTTTCATATCAGTATGTGGTTCCAAAGAATCATACAATGGTTTGGAAAGAAACTTAAATACCACCTAGCTCCAACCCCCTGCCATGAGCAGGGGGCACCTTTGACTAAACTAGGTTACTCAAGGGTCCATCCAACCTGGCGTTGGATACTTACAGAGCACAACAGCTTCTCTGGGAAACCAGAGAAGCCTCATCACCCTTATACAAAAGAATTTCTTTGTAATATCTAAACTAAACCTCCCCTATTTCAGTTTAAGGCTATTTCCCTTTGTCCTGTCTCTATATGTCCTTGCCAAAAGTTCCTCTCCACCTCCCTTGTAAGTTCCCTTCAGGTACTGGAAGGCCACAATTAGGTCACCCCAAAGCCTTCTCAACCTAATCCTCCCAGCCTATCCTCATAGGAGAGGTGCTCCATCCCTCTGACTATCCTGGTGGCCCTCCCCTGAACTCACTCCAACAGTTTGATGCATTTTCATTTCAAGGGACCCCAGAGGTGGTGGGAGAAAGAAAACGAGGTATAACTAGACCTTAAGCAATAGTTATCACAACCTGTGAGCCGTCTTGTCCAAAAAATGTTTCAGCTCATCATTATTTTCCCCCACAATGACATGAGTAACATCTTCATTAAGCTGATTAAATCGAACGCCACCACCACAATTAATAAGTCTTCTCATCTTGTCCAACTTCCTGCCACTGAAGCCACAGAGATAGATCTACAAAGAGAACAAAGACACAAATAAAGCCCTAAAAATGTTAAAAAAAAAAAAGAAGGAAAAATCAAGTAGAATGTATTGGTATCATTTGTTTCAACAGCTGCAGAACACAGAAAGTAGTGCTGCAGTTCTGAGAAGCAGCAAAAAAGCATTTATAAAGATTAATTTATCTTTTCAAATTAATCTAGCAAAGCTTCAATGTTTACTAACGGAATGAACCCCTGAAACTGCATAAACAAAAAAAAAACAAACCCACACAGTAATTCTAGAACGTGTTCACTCTAGTGTTTAAACACAAACGCCTATGAATATAAACTTTTATACTCCTACTATGTGTTTAATACAATTATATTCATACACAATGTGCACACACACACACAAGAGCAAGTGGACACAAAATAAATCTGGTATTTGCTGCTGACCATGGAAACAATATACTCAAGCAGAAAGTGCCAGTGCTTTAACATAGTTGCTTCCACATTGTTAAAACTGAATATTTCAGAGTAGACACTGTTAAACATACTCGACACCCATCTAACAAATCTTCAGGGGCTTGCAAAGAACTTATGTCCAAGTTTTCCAGCTCATCAGAAAGAGGATCCAGTCTGCTGCTCATAGCTGAACTACATGCAGTTTCATGAACATCACTCAAATTGATATTGGAAATGCGGCTGACATCCGAAAGGGCATGATCTTTAAATAAAAATAAAATTTAAAAAGAGGTATTAGATTTGGCTCAGGTCTCTCTGCTGCTTCACTAAAGAAAATACAAACTTGTCATTGATGACTTTGCAGTGCTATAAGGAAATGTACAGTTCGAAGAATGAAAAACACTAGGTAAGTAAAACCTTTGCTAGACCAAGGGGTTTCTTTACACACAAATTGAGCATCATCTTACTAGAAAGACTGCTGATACATCTACTGTTTATTTCCTAAAGGATGGCACCTATGACACAGCAGCCAATGAGACTTCTTTTCAAAGCTGTTATTTCAGTTTTGTAGCCACCTAGTAGAAATACTTTTTAAATTAAATAGGACTCTCTATTGCAGAGAAATCAACACTAATTTAAGAGGAGTCAGTATCAGGTGGATGCACATTAAAGCTAGCTGTATTTTTCAGGCCACCCTGTGTGCTTACAAAACACTTTTAACTGTCCTTCTGTTATTTGTATGGAATAAATAAAAACAAGTGTATAAAGAAAAAGAAAATGAAAAAAAACAAAACCAAGAACTTCTTTCCCTCCATCCCTAAGATTGCTGTGAGATTAAACTCATTATAGGTGCTTGAAACTGTAGATGTATGAACAGCTGTGCTTTGTAGGACTTACAGATATACACCACTGGTCTCAAGCAGACAATCATACACCTAATTCATGTTTACTTTTTTAACCATCACCCACATGTTGCAAGTCTATGCACGTTGCAATATTTAATGTGCATAAAAGCAATCTGTTATGTTTTAAGCTTAAGCTGACATTAGAACCCAAACTGCCAAACAACTGTTTATGAAAGTAAGCACCTTACTCATCTCAAAATAGTTTTTCCTCCTTAATACAAATGTTTCCTACCTTACTGAAATACATTTTAAAATATCTTACTTACTAGGAGGCTTGCTAGTGCCATTTGTAGGTGTTGATGTACTGGGTGCATGACACAGTTCTGATCCAGCCTCTATTTTATACATCGCCTCGTCCTGACAGAAGCCTTTCTTGATGCTGTCAGAAAACCACTGCACAGACACACAGTGCACGTTCCACTTTTTGGCACATTCATACTTCTGACCTTTCAGATGTAAATAAAAATTAAAAAAAAAGAAGTCACAATCATTAAAAGACTAAAGCGTCAAACAGTGATTGCTGAAAGATGGCTGGACATTAATAAAATTTAAAAATCCAAATAACTGGTTCTAATGGACAAATTATGTAATATTAGACTGTTGATAAGCTGCTTATGCTGTAATTAAAGTTAGAATAGAAAAATCTCATGGATGGCTAACTCATGCTATGACAAGGCATTAATTAAAGAAACAAAGAAAGGGAAAAAGGCTTTCAAGCACACACACACACAAAAAGGTCAAAAATATTTCCCAGAATATTTCACTGTAGGCAAAGAGAGGGAAATCATAGAAAAAAACCCAACCCTTCCTTTCTTCTCACAATAAAACTAAAATCCTTTCATCTTCCCAAGAGGAAGGAAAAGGAGCTTTCATTTTATCTTAGTAGGGAATTTGGAAGGCACAAAGAATCAGTTAAAAACCATCATGCCACAATCCAATTTCAATCATGGTAGAAATTAAGTCCTATCCTGCTCTCCTAAAAAAAGGTTTTCTTTATCCCATGTAGTATTCTCCCTTTTCCTTTCTTTAAATACCATCTGTATCTCTGGCTTTTTTTTTTCCTCTGTTCTTTCTCATGCCTTTACACTAAAGCAAAGGTACCCTGTGTTACTCTTTCCATCAAAAGTGATTCCCTAAAGAGAAGAAGTAAGAGCAACAATGAAGCAGACACAGAGGCACAGTTCAAGCTCCTGTATGTACACACATTGACACTACTTCCACTCCAGAAGTGAAAACATAATTTGCTCTGTCAGTTTTACCTTTTGGCTCCTGCACTATGAGGTGAGTGCATTCATTCATCTTGAGCTGCCCTGTGTACTGCCCACCATGCTCAGCAGTGAGGCGCTGCACTTCTTTCCTGTCGAAGCTGCTTAAGCCAGTGACACAAATCGTGCAGCCAAGGAACACAGGACAAGCGTAGTCTTCCATCTTAACATCAGTGTACCTCATTATGCTACAGGAATGACAGAGAGAAAGTAGTTATTTTGCAAATAAAATCAACTAGGAAAAGAAATTAGTCTGTACATAAGAATTACCACTGCCCAAAACAAAATCAGTTTTGTTTTTTCATACCCTTTCTGAGACTTATCCCACAATGTCTTAACCCAAGAGGGAAGCAAAATAGGTTTCTTCAGGGAAGCAGCTACCAAGTATTTCTTGCTGCCAACTTCTCCAGCTATAAGATGAGTTACTGACACATTGAGGTCTCTGTATACACATCCACCCATCATTTGCACATATTTATGAACTTCTTCCTGGACAGGGAAAAATAAATAGAGAAAATTATCAGGGGAAAAATGAACCTATGAGAGAGTCATGTTCACTTTACACCAAAAACATGGATTTCAATTGTCCACGATTTCCCCTAAAAACAGTTCAAAATATACTAAATAAGATACCGACGGAAGCCATAAAAATCTAACTATAATTTCCATTTCATTTACACTTATGATAAGCTGAACATAATATAAGTCCTAAATAAAAACATGGCAATTAGGCTGTATAAGCAAAATTTTGCAGATGGTTGATGTTTTGGGCATATTAGAAAAAAGGTATCAGAATAAATATAAGCATATATAATCATACTTGAGGTATATTAATACGTGAATAAACTACACACCATCTGCAAACTATAGAAGACTTGACGGAGCTAGACACAGGCACAAGACATATATACTCTGCTGCCTTAGTAATGAGCCATGCAAAGTAAATACCAACAATAACCAGCTGAACAATCCATCCTTGAGAAGGCCTTACCCTCACGTCCTTCTCCAGGCTGGTACAGGACACCGTGACATCGGCCATGGTCATGTTGTACACGGGATACTCAGCTCTTGGGACACACCGCTGCGACTGCATGCAGTACAGAACTACCTGTGGTCCAACAATCCTACAACCAAGCTGCAATAAAATAACAGGTAAAGCACAAAGAAAATAAGCAGAGGATACATTGGCATCAGGAAGGCTTTCTTTGTCTCAGAATTCTGAGGAAAGCAGGGCCCTTGGTCTGTCTTCCGCCTTCGCCTCTAGCACCTCCAGGTAGCTGGCAGTTCTATTTTCACTTTCATTTCTGGATCTTCTGTACAATCCTTGAAGATTTCCTGGCTTCAGTAAAAGCAGCTGATGCTATGGCCATAGAGTTTGAGGTACCTTATCTCTGTCCACTAGACAATTCCTTGCACATCAAACCAAATCATGTTTATCAGGAGATAAATAGTGTAAGAACCAGTTTAGGGACTCCAGCAAAATCAGAACCGACCATACAGTTTACTTTTCCAAATGTTTAAAAGTAATCATTATGCTTTGCCGGTCAACTTCTTCCCTAAACACAGGATGAAGTTCTGCTACATAGTGCAGGAGAGAACAAGCAGGATATAAGCATGGAGAGAAGTGCTTCTAAAAAGGAAAGAATAGAGCTCAAAGTAAGTTGCTGGGTGACATACCTCTTTGAGATGACTGAAACCCACGCCTCTGAAAGGATCACAAATGTAAAGTGATTTATCATTTTTTTTTATATTGAGTACTGCTTCTTCTTCAAGGATGTGGAGATGTTCTTCTGACTGGAATTCTTTTATCGACTGCAGGTAAATGATGCATACAATAACATATAATTAGCAAATAATTAATAAAGAAGCAATCCTTTGCAAACTATGTAAGTGCACGTCCTTGAAACAGCTCACAACAAAGCTATGATGCAAACAGGTATTGGCAGAAGAAAGGCTAAAATTCCTCATGGTGTCCCCCTCATTCCCTTGAGTCTTCACAATATTCTGACTTAAATATTTGGCACAGAAGCCGTCAGGATTTGATTCTGCCATGCACCTATATGACGCCTTTGGCTCCCAATAACTTCCCAAAGTGTAAAACAATGCACAGTGTCCTTCCAAAGTTTGTGCTTAGATGACTGACCACAATCCAGGAACTGAAGCTATTTCATGAAGTTCTCTAATAAAACTGCTCTCGGTCAACAAACATTATTACACACTGAGCACCCGTGCTATAGAAACAGCTTTATTTCCAGGTGTACACATATAAGTTATTTTATTGTATGTCTCATACAGTGAACTCAGACACAGAAATCATATGCCCGTTCACCAAGCTCACACAAGTGACCAAACCCACTTACCTCAAGAGCTTTAGAAAAATACTCCGAACTCTCCGAAGACTTTATGAACTTCACAAAAAACGGCTCCTTACTACTTCTCATCCTTCAACTAAGAAGCAAAACCCAGTGAGCGCCCTGACATTCCCACCGCAGCCCGGAAGTCCTCTCGCCCCAGTTCCTTTCCCCGCCGGGCCACAGGCCCGACACACGCCAACCGGCCTCGGCGGCACCGACTTCAAATGGGGACAGAGGGGCGGGGACTGGCCAGCCCCCAACCGAGAGGCCCCTTCTCCACCGGGAGGCCCCTTCCCCACGGGGCCCGAGGCCGGTTCCCTACGGGGCCCGAGGCCTGCACGGAAAGGTCCCTGCTGGGCAGCTGGTGCCCGGCGCTCCCAATCCCCACAGACCCGACCCGGCCCCACCGCAGACGCGCCGGCCCAGCCCCTCACCCGCGCGGGAAAGCGGCGGTTCTGGCACTGCGCAGGCGCGGGGCGGGGTCTGCATGGGAAGGCGGGGCCTGGGCAGTGCCTCGGGGGCGGGGCCTCGGCAGATGTAGGCGAGGCGGGAGCGGAAGTCCTGCGAGGTCTCGCGCCCGCGCTCCGCCCGCAGGGGGCGCTGGGAGCGCGCGTTGAGGAGCGGGCGGGGCGAGTGTCTCGCTGACGGCACGCGAGGCCGCAGGGAGAGGCGGGAGGGTAATTTCGGGAATCACGGGTCGATAACGACTTGGGAGGGACCTGAGGGAGCATCTAGTCCCAAGGGCAGGGACATGCCCCACTGGATACACTATACCCTATCCTGTCATTGAAAACTGCCAGGGATGGGGCGTCCACAACTTCTTGGGCAACTTGCTCCTCAACTGTCACAGGAAAAAAATTCTTCCTAATATCTAACCTAAATTTACCCTCTTTCAATTTCTGCCCATTATTCTTTGTTCTATCACTGCCGTTCCTGACGATGAGCCCCTCTCTGGCTTCCCTGCCGGCCCCCTTCAGATACTTTTTACTAGATTTGCAAGACCTGGTTTTTGGTAGCTGAGGGGCTACAGAAGAAGCTGTGGTGGCTTCTTTGAGCATCTTCTAAGAGCTTGCGCAGTGGTTATTGTGGCCAGAGAAGAGCGGAGTGAGTTGAGTTTTTCATCAACCACCACCCCCAAGTCTTTCTCCACAGGGCTGCTCTCAATCGTTTCTACACCCAGCCTGGAGCTGTGTCTGGCATTGCCTTGGCCCAGGTGTAGAACTTTGCACTTCACTTTCATTCTTGTAGCTTGTAGCTTCCAGCTTCCAAGCTGTAGGCGAGAACATCAAATGCTCTCCTTCCAGAACAGGGTTTAGAATCCTGTACTGCACTCTTGGCATCTGCCTGCGTCATGACAGGGTGACTATGCCTACACATCTTATGGACCTCCATTCCATTCTTAGTGACCACAGTGGCTTGCTGCTGTTTGCATAGTACTGATAATGCCTGTAGTGGGGAGAGTCATTCCATTAGAAGATTTTCTTAGGAAAAGCATCAATTAGGTTGTAAAAGACCTCTGAGATCATGGAGTCCAAGCCATGACCCAACACCCTGTCAGCCAGATCATGGCACAGAGAACCACATCCAGTCTGTCCTTAAACACCTCTAGGGATGCTGACACCACCACCTCCCTGGGAAGCCGATTCCAATACCTAATCACCCTTTCTGTGAAGAAATTAATCCTAAAAAATATTTTGAATGAGGAAAGCACCAAAAGCCTGCATGGAGCAGTGCATGTTTGTTGGCATCAAACTTTACAGTGAGACCACATGATGGCGCTGTAATCTTAAGGACTGAAGGGAAGTATGTGCACAAGTCCTTTGTAATTGTTAGATATTAGCTAGATGACCTAATTACTTAGTTCACTAAATACACTAGGATTCTTTTATATGCTTTTTTATTTAAGAAACTACTAATATCACTTGATATTACAAATAACACCCGAGAAAAGTGCTATCGGGGTAGTTTCTTAATTAAATCATAACAATGAATCCCTCAAGAAAATATATATAGCAAGCTCTGTAAAGAGGAACCAAATAAATGTCAATGCTTTGTTTTCATGTGAAACACCATTCTTAGTGTAAATCAATTCTCTTTAAGTATTCATTGAGAATGTGGTAGTGATGAGGATCAAGTTATCAGATGAGGATGATGGTCAGAGCTGTCTAAAAACTGTTCAGAAGTCACCTACCTGGCTATGGTGTCACCCTAAACTCTTGCCTGTTCCACTTCCTCAAAGAGATATTTCAGTAACCCAGTTCTACTGGAAAAAAGATCTACTGGCATCTAGGATCAGTATGAATTGTCTGAGATACTTCGTTTCCCACTGGTAAATGTAAACAAAGTCAAATGTAATAACAACCAAAACAGCATATTTATTATTAGATTATTAGTGACAAGCAGTTAAGAGCACTGGAGTTTTCTTGATGGCCCTGTGCTATTTGATTAAGCTGGTTCTTTGTCCACTTGTAAAATCTCAGTTTTGTCCTGCCTGTTCTTTCTGTGTTATGAAGAGGAATTTATTTTCCTTTTTCATTCTAGAGGGCTATTAAAAAAAATAAGGGGATAGAGATGGGAAAGGATCAAGAAGTCTAATGAAAAAGTTAACCAACTTTAATGGATGGTGTAATACAAAGTATTACTATAGTTATTAGCAAAGTCCTTAACTGAATGTACTAGCAGTGCAAACAAATACTGTGTTTTCAATTGTCTCCTTGGATGTGAATCATAGTTCATTGCAGTAGCTGAAATGTGACTTGTTTTCATGTGCTGAAGTGTGATCCCTTTCCAGTGAAGTGATGGAAATCCTTGATAAGCTGCTGATCCCCTGGGCCACCAATCTGAGTTCTACTTTATTCCTCAGGAAGCTGCTTGTTGCTTAGAAAGAGCCATGATTAGAGGTCCATGCTGTAGAAGGATCAGGGCAATTCTGACATGCCTCTCAGAAAGTTTGTCAATGTGCCCATGCACATTTGGTTGTCGTGCTTTGCTCCTGAAGGGCTGACAAAGATGCATTACTTCTGAAAAGTTATAGAACATTAATTTTTTAATGCTAACTCAATTATATAATTTCTTTAACATGAACAGCATTTAAAACAGCAGATGAGTAAAAGAGAGCCTTCAGAAGTAACAAACTTGAAAGTCACTCAGGTATTAACCCCTAGTAGTTAGAACTATTATGAGAAAGATCTAAGTTATTTGAACTCAACCATACACAAAGGGAAATATACCATGAAATATCAGAGTCCATTCTAAGTGTATAAAATTTTCCGTTCCATGCTGTATGACAGACTGTAGTAATTTAGCACTATATACAGAGATATGCTACCAGACTGGTAAAAAATATGACTGAGACTGATTTAAATGAGTGAGATATCTTGTGTAATGTACAGTCAAGAGATGTTCCTGAAGAACTAGTGTAACTTTATAACCTCTAGTTCACTTCAAAAAATCTATTAGGCTACTGTCTCAGGCCCCCAGTTAGGTAGCTTGCTACATCCTTTTAATGTATTTACAAATATCCAAGTCTGTGAGCAAAAGCAAACTTTAATCAATATGTATTCTGTGATTTTTTTTTTTAATTTTCTTTTTTTTTTGCAGCTGCCTTAGAGAAAATATCCAGGAGAGATTCTCAGGCTTTTTATCTCAGAGTTGATCTCACATGTGTCAATTCCATTTTTTCACTAGACACAACTTATAGTGCAGCAGAAACTTCTTGTTCTCCAGTAGATTGTGTGTAGGTGGAGCTCGCTCGTTCAGCTGTGTCAGCATAGAATACAGGACAGTATTTAGACAAGTGGACTGCAATCTGCTTTCGGAAAAAGCTGTGAAGATATTTCCTAAATTTTTCTCCAACAAAGGCATAAATTACAGGGTTGATACAACAATGGATCATTGAAATTGTTTCTGTCACTTGGATTGCTTTGTGCAGCTGACCATTTCCTTCACAAGTAGAGATGGAAAATGCACCTTGAAAATCACGCAAAAGAATGCAAATGTTGTATGGTGCCCAGAAAAAAAAGTAGATAATCATGATAATAAAAATAAGCCTAACTGCTTTATGTTTCTTCTCATTCCTACATTGCAGTAACGTCTTTATAATTTGTGTGTAGCTGCAAATCATGATCAACATTGGAATCAGAAGTCCCAGGATGTTCATTTTTAGGGTGAGGAATTGCTTCCATGTATTTCTCTGCTCTGATGGATAATGAGCACTGCAAGTATAGCCTGAACTT
>VWYI01044813.1:372861-396388 GCA_013399455.1 Anthoscopus minutus | reverse complement strand
GGGGGCCTCTGGCACCCTGAGGCACAGCCCGATGGAGCCCAGTTTGCTGGAAATGTTGATGACAGCGGCCCGGCTGCAGCTCAGACCCTCCTTCCCCATACCCTTCGCCGCCTGCTCCAGGAGTGGTAGAAATTCCTGATGCAGAGACACCAATGCTCCATTAACATGCAACATAACCCAAATTTGAGGACCATCCTGAAGGGCTCTGTCACACACTGTGGACAAGCAGCTGGACAGACACTCCTGGCAAGTGCAGGGAACGGGGAAGACGCCCCAAGGAGGAGCCAGGCTCCAGCTTTTCCCCTCCCCAGGAAAGGAGTGGGCTGGCACAGTGAGCCTGGTGCAGGCAAGTGTTCCAAACAGGGAAGAAGTAAGCATGGGGGACATTGGGCTGGGCTAAGCTGCTGAGCTCCTCTGGGTACCTGGGGAAGATCCATGGAGGCGACTTTATTCCCATCGGGGAACATCTTCCCAAGCAGGTGAAACCCAAAAGGTCCAGACATACCTTGACAACCTGGAGTGGCCCAACCACATTGGTGGCAAACACATGGAGCATCTCCTGCGAGTTCAGGGAGTGCAGTGTAGTGTGGGAGCTGATGCCTGCATTGTTGATGAGCAGGTTCAAGCCTTGGTCCTTCAGATGATACCCCACAGCCTGCATGGCCCCTTGGATGCTGGGCAAATTCACTGTGTCTGCCAGGGAAAAAGCAAAGTGAAGGATAGCTCTCTTGGGTCACACAGCATCCACTGGAAATTGTGCTGTGGCTAGAACCAGAACTTCTTATTCAGAAAGGATGCAGCAGGTTTAGCAGATTAAGCACATTGGAATGAGCAGCAGTTTGTCCTCATGTCTTGGTTTTGCAGCCTCAGCTGAATTAAACCTTAATTCCACTTAATTTTGGGTCATATGGGGGCTACTGGTAGGAAAAACTTGTCTGTATTTGCTGTCCATATTCAAGGAATTTATGATTGTACAAGGAATGCTTGGTCCTTGCACACTCCCAGGTTTATTTCCACTGGGAGATAAAGCCATTTTTTGCTTCATGCTGTTACCCACAAGGTTTTGGAGCTGACAGATGAGCTGAGATGAGATGAGTACAAGTAATAAAATATTTGGGATGTAACCTGCAGTATTTGATTGCCAGCTCTGAAACTGAACTTCCCTGTCCCTACTCAGCAAGTTGTGGAGACAGTCCTTCTCAAGCAACAAGGCATAACTGAAATTGGACTAACAGGGATAAGCATCCCCAGTGCCTTCCTCTTTGCTTAAATATTGGTACACTTTTGAAATTCTGCCATGCTTCAATTTCAGGATTTCTCTGACTTAGACAATAAAAGTGGTGTTTTTTTAAAGTCTGTGTCCAGCTGTCAGGGTTGCTTGTTAGGACTTACATCCTGTCCTGGATACTCACCAACTGAAGCGGACATAGTTTGTTTAAAAGAGTCATATAAATACTTTCAGAATGTGAAATGGAATAGTTAGGCCAAATTAAACTTTATATTTTGTCTTTTAATACCTCAGGTATACCACAGAGACCTTAAAACCATGAATATTCACGTGTATGGGCAAGTTGGAGTGTGCCCTTGTACCCATGCACATTTCTGTGCCTTTTTTTTTCAGATGCCAATGTGATGAGCCTGCTGGGAGTGGGGGACTGCAGGCCTAGATTCAGGGTTTTTTAGCAACACTTCCATCCCTGAGCTGTGTTTCTGTTCTCATGCTCAGAAAAGAGTGGCTTAGAAAAGAGTGACTTAGCAAAGGTTTCCAAGGCTGAAGATTTGCTTCTTGGAATGTTTTGTACACTGATGGGCAGCAAAAAAATCCTTTTCCCTGGCATTTTTAACTAGCCTGATGTCTTTATGGTGATAAGCAAGTATGTGAGTGGCATAAGCCTTGTTGCTGTCTTGCATTGTACAGCACAGACCTTTGTATAGGCGTCCTGAAAGCATTAAGAGGAATACCATGGGATAATCTGCTGTGGGGCTACTGTGAAGGAAAGGAGCCTTGGGATTCAAGAGGACATTGCATATCCAGTTGCAGGACAACCACAGAGTGCTTTGGAGTTACTTCTTTGGATAATGAAGGGATGAAGTTCAAGGCTTTGTCACTCCACCACATGTGAGGGATCTTTTGGACACCTGGTGAATGATTAACTGCTCTGTTTGGATTAGCTGAGTCATTGCTCCAAGGCGTGTGGGACCAACACATTTTTAGTCCTTAAACCCCAAATTTGCTGAAATAACAAACTCTTGTCTCCCTGGAAGAAATACGGGTGGGAAAGAAAGAGAGAATGAAAAGAAGTGACAGATCTTACACATTTTTGAGTTATTTTTAAACTTTTCTTTCTGAAAAGTCCTTGCCTATTACTGGTTTGAAGACAACCCTTCCTTATTAAGGAGCAAGAGAGCTTGAAGCAGCTTCTCTTTTTTAAAAGAAATCTTGTTGCTGTTGATATTTAAGAGCTTTTAAGTTTATTTTGGGACTTTATTGACAGTCTGGGGCTTGAGGTGTATTTTTTTAGTAAAGATTGTTCATGTAGTAGCCACTCCCTTGAGATGTTCCTTTTATGTTGGCCATGCTCTTCCTATCAGGTACTGTCAGTTTGGGCTCACAGCTCATTTATATTTTTATTACAGAGAAGATGTTTTACTTTAAAGATCTACTTAGCAGCAAAAGAGAGATTTGCTGCTTCTTTGTAGTAAGGCCTGAATTCAATAATGTCTTATTTTCTAAGAAATATTAAATAAACTGAACTTGAACTGAAGTTACTTGAACTTGTCAGGTGCTTTTAAACAAATAAATAGCTAGGTATATAGGTAGGTACTGTTATGGCATAGCCTTGATTCAGTTTTCTTATTATTGGCTCCAATGAAATGCAGGTATTTAGAAGCTCTGGCTGCTTCCCACCTCACTTATTACAGCAAAGGCAATCCTAGTGCAGGCACTTTCCCAAAAATTTTCTTTTGGATTTGGATGTTCTTTTAATTCTTCATTCATAAAAGCAGCCCCTACTCTCTGAGACACAGGGGAACACAGGAAATCTCTGCTCCTTGAGATATATCCTCAGCCTGATGCTCCTTATCTCCCTGCTCTTCACCCAAACACTGTCCTCCCCAGCAAGACTGTCCCTATCCAACACCCTGGGAGCTTCTTTCCTGTAAATACCCCAATTCTGCCAACTCCAAATGCCAGCCTGGCTGTTCTCTCTATGCTGTCTAGGTGCATTTTCTGCCTTGTGCTTATCCCAAATGCTGCTGAAAAAGTCCCTGAGTTTGGCCCACATCCATAGAAGGAGGGAATGGCCAAGAGGACATCTCCCCAGTCCAGGCTGTGGACATCCCATGCCTCTGGGTCAGAGCATCAGCCTGGAATACCAGGCTGGGCAGATTTCCCATCATTTTCAGCCATTTTTTTCTCCCTTTTTTACCTGAAAGAAATGCCAACCATGGCTACCTTCAAGCAGATCCCAAACCAACCCTCCTACTTAGGAACCATCCAGGCAGTTACTGTGCCCTGCCTTGCTTCACTTTGTGAGCCCATGTGTCCCAACCCAAAACTTGAGCATTGTCCTAGCATCTTTGGGAAGAGATGTCATGCCTTTCCTATGAAACTTGTTCAGCTGAGGTGTCTGGACCCACCTCTGCCTCCTCTGAAGCCAGTTTGACTGCTCCAGCCAGAGCATAGCTCAATTTGAGGGGAGAAGCTTGCCCAGGTGTGCACGGATCCCTCCCCATGGATACCTCCCCACTTGGCAGGGCTAGAGCTTCCTGCAAATGCTGCCCCTGGTCCCACCTCTGAAGTCAGCAGAGAGCTGGAAGCAATGTTGAGTGGAAGAAGAAAGGTTGCTCCATACCTAGCTGGACCAGTTTGATACTGGAGTGCTGGGCAGCTAATTCTTGTAGGGCCTGGAAATAAAGTGATAGAGCAAGGGGGGAGGTTAGCATCCGCCAGCTGCAAGGTCAGGTGTGTCCCCCCCTGCTCCCAGGTCACTGATCCAGGGTGGCTTTGCTTTCTTTGGGGAAAGAGCACAGAGCCATTCCCAATGGATGGGTAGAGCAGCAACACCACAGCCAGCAGGAGAATGGTGCTGCTGGGATTAGGAACTGCCCCCCATTCTGAGTGAACCCAGCACAGAAAAGAGGTTGGCTGGCCATTGGCACAGCCAGGAGCGAGTGCTGAAGACGTCTGCCTCTCCAGCCACACCCCACCCTGCCTTACCCAGAGAGCTGGGGTGGGGGGTGGTTATGAGACCCCCAGAGCACTTCTACCCCCACTCCTGGGCTACCCAGCCAGGGCAGCAAGCCAACAGGGCTGCCAGGACTGCAGATACCCACTTCCCAATTGGCTCAGCACCATCCCATTCCCTGTGCCCACACTGACCTTCCCTCTTGGACCCTTGGGGTCACGGCAGGTGGCAAAGATGTGCTGGGGGGGCCAGGGGCTGGCAGCCAGCTGCCTCACAAGCTCCAGCCCAATGCCCCGGTTGGACCCTGTCACCAGCACGCTCCGAGCCAGTGCAGCCATGTCCCCTGCCTCTGCGCCGGGCGGTGACACATGGCAGGGTTGCCGCCTGCTTGGTGTGAAGAGGAGCCCGGCACAGCCCAGGGTGTGGCTCTGGGCACCCACGGGGTTGGGACAGTGCCAGCACCTGGCCCCTCGCCTGCCCCAATTAAGCCACGGTCCCGGGAACACTAAGAGCTCCCTAACATTTGGCACATGGGGCTGAGTGTCACCTGCATTGCTCAGATTCCCACCACTATGCTCCTCAAAAGCCCCAGCTCCCAGAGTCTCTGTAGCAGCAGAAGGGTTCACCTCTTCCACAGGCTTGGAAGAGCACTCCCAGGAAAAGGAGAACAGGTTCAAATCTGGCTGTGGCCAGCAATCTCCTAGTTTGAGGGGTAAGTTTTGGATGATTGAATTCTGAGGTAGTAATCCAAACCCCAGCCTGGGAAGAACAGGGAGTGCAGTTTGTGTACTGCAAGTTCCACTTCTGCCAACACTTCCCCCTAAAGCATCTAGAAGCCAGCAAAGGACCCCCCCACTCCCTGAAGCCTTGACCTGCTGGGGCTTCAAGCTCACAGCCATCACCTTCCTCTTTGCTGGAGGACAATGCTGGATGCTTATAAACCCAAGAAGTGCTTGTAAAAGCAAGGCTCCTGCAACCCAGGCCAGCCTGGGGGCATGAATTTTTGATGATGCAGAAGTGTTAAAAGAAGAAAAGAGCTGCCATGTAAAAAGCCTCAGCTAAAACTGAAGAATTGGGGCAACATGAATATGAGGTGGGGGAAGAAAAAAGAAAAGGAAAGTAGTGGGAGTGGGTCAATCCCATCTGAATGTGCCTTGTGCCACATACCTGTTGCTCAGTGTGGTGGGGGGACAGAATCTCTATTCCCTGAGTAGCTGAGTGGTTCCACATTTGGCAATCACCACCACTTCATCAGGAGATGGTGAAAGGCCTCCACGTTTGGAAGATGAACTTTCAGGTGACATAGATCATGATGGGGAAGAAGCAGTGATGTTTTCTTCCATGGTGGTGGACAGATTATGGCCCCCATGAGAGGTAAGCATGCTGGGTGTGGGTTTGGCTGGTGTTGGAGTCTGACCTGCTGTAGCAGATGTTCTTTCAGGTGTGATCACTTGCACAAACAGTTGTACTGCACAGACTTGCCTGCTCCTCCAGCAGCATCCAGAGCAGAGCTCTCATTAGGAACAAATTAGACTAGAGTTTCCTCTTTTCCTTCCAGGTTCCTCAGGAAGGAAACAACAGAAACAAGAGAAGAGGGCTGCAGGAACAGGAATGGCTATGTGCCAGTGCCAAGCAGGGACACTCATGGCTCCAGAATCACAGTCCAGGGCTAAAAAGCATGCACCAGGGAAGAGATAAGGCCAGGTTACAGGATCCTAGTGCTATAGGGGCACCAGGGAACCATCCAGGTTAGAGAGGAACTGAGAGAACTCTACTCCAAGGCCCATCAGCAGGAGCAGGACCAGCAGTAACTTCAGAGCAGGCTACCCAGGGCTTAAACCTAACCTCAAAACCCTCCAGGGACCCCACAGACTTCCCAGACCCCTTTTCAATGCTTGACTGTCCTTGGAGTAAGTTTTTTTGTCAGCATGGAACCTCCCCTGCATACATGCTGTCTCACTTGGCCTGGGTCCACAAGGCCTTTCCCATGAGCTCCGTGAGCAGAGACATGCACTGACCCCTCCTGCATCTCATAGCCTTGACCCCACAGACCCTTGCAAAGACCCTGTAGCCATTATATCCCCCAGCAGGGCTTTGTAAACCACTTCAGCACCCTCAGCTCAGCATCCTCCAGCAGCCCCTGCTCTGCCACAGCCCCTTCCCGGCTGAGCCCCACAGCTCCCGGCTCCCCCCATGGGAGCAGGCAGCATCATTGTTGCAAAATGTGGAATGTGTCAGAAAGTTATTATCTTAAGTCAGGCTGTTCTTTGATGTAAGACCTTTGTATACTTTCAAGCCTAATCAGCAGGAAAGAAGACCTAATCACTGGAAGAGGCAGCAGCCAGCATCCCTTTCTCAAGGACATTCTAGAACTAACAAGATTTAGGGATTGCTAACGCGGCAAAATACTCCAGGTCTGTGTATCTTACATCTAAACTATCTTAGTTCTAACACTAAAAATCACACCTAAAGACCAAAAAGACCCTCTCCACGTGAAGACCCTTCCCCTGAGCATGAGTAGAAGTTAGCTGATTCATATGGAAGGTACTAGTCAACCCTCACAGAAGGGCTGTGCTTGGTAAGTTACCAACCCTGAATTTCTGTGTATAAAAAACAGCATGGAAAGTCCAGTGGGGTGTGCTGGACTGGTGGAATAGTACTGAACACCCAGGCTGGGGCAGCTCTGAAATAAACAGTGTCTCACTCGAGTGTGCCATTATCAGCTCGTTGCCCTGATTTTTGGGGTAACATCCCTACGCCTGCAGGGTGGCCATTCCTAAAATGGCGGCGCCCGGTGAGGCCTCAGCCCACCCGCGTCACGTGGTCTCCGTGTCCCGCCATTGCATCAGCCGGGACCGGCGCGGGTGGGTGGGGCTGGCAGGGGAGTGACAGCACCCGCAACCAATGGGAGGTGGCGTCCGGCGGAGGGGCGGTGCGGTGCGGCGCGGCCGGAGAAGCGGAGCGAGGGGTGGCGGTGGTCTCGCAGGTAGGGCTCGAGGGACCTGGGGAGGTCCGGCCGCCGGGTTTGGCTTCCATGGCCCGGCCGGGACCCGCGGGCACAGGGGAGAGAGGCACGGATAAGGCCGGCGGGACGTTAGCGGTGCGCTGGTCGTGGTCCATGCGGGCCCGCGGGGGGATGCCGGGCAGCCGGAGGCGCTGCCGGACACCGCTGTGTCCTCGCCGCTACTCGGGCACTGGAGAGCGGGTGTGTCTGGGGAGAGGCTCTGATAGGCCCTGGAGCCGCTGCTATGCCTGGTTCTCCCCACCTCGGGTCCTTCCTTCCTGCAGCATCGAGGTTGAACTCGATGATCTCAGGACTTTTCCAACTTAATTGATTCTTTTCTCTGAATACTTCCAAGCCTTGCTCCTGTGGGCAATTTCCATCTTTCCGCGCCGCAGCAGGCTGCTGGGATCTCGCCTCCCTCTATGCATCCGCATTGCGCTGAGCTGTCAGGGACAGCCCTGTGTACCCGTAGGACACGGGCGGTGCTGCCCTCCAGGCTGTCACTTGTCTCTGATGTGTGTGTGTGGGGATGTGGGTCTCCTCAAGGAAAGCTTCCAGGCATCCCCGGAGCTGGATCTGCTTTGAGTCACGGAGGGTGGACAAGGTTATATTCAGGGGTCATTTTCAAACTTGGCTGTTCTGTGATTTGGTCATTGAAGCACAGAATGGTTTGTATTGAAAGGTACCTTAAAGCCCACCTGGTTTTAACACCCCTGCTATAGGCTGAGACACCTTCCACTACACAGTGCTGCTCCAAGCCCCATCCAACCTGGCCTTGAACACTGCCAAGGATGGGGAAGCCTCATATTCTCTTGGCAGCCTGTGCCAGGTCTTCACCACCCATGCAGGGAAGAATTTCTTCCTAATATTTAACATAAATCTCTGCTTTTCCTGTTTAAAACTGTTCCCCCTTGTCATATCATTATCTGCCCGTGTAAAAAGTTGCTGTCCATCATTTTTATAAGCCCCCTTAAATACTGGAAGGCCATAATGATGTTTCTTCACTCTGCATTTAATCACCTGGAATGCTTTGGTGACTTGGAAGTCCATCCATCCCCAGAAAGGCAAACACAACCTACTAAATATAGTATCCATGTGAATCTGATATTTTATAACTACATGTTCACAAAGACCAGGTAACTTGTGGTGGAGCCCAAGAAATCAGGGAGTTTGGAGGAGAGGAAATTTCAGGTTGAGCCACCACTGCTTGGGGCAGATTGGTGGTTGAACTAAGTGTCAGTGAGTACCTAACAGTGTGGGGAAACCCTTTCTGGAGTTGGGGACAATGATCCTGATGTTTGCCTTGAACTGACAACACACCAGAGAGTTGTTTGTTGTTATTTGTTTAGAGTGTACCGAGGTTTTGCCACTTTCCTGCCACTTGCTTTGGTCAGTGGCAACTTCCAGCTTCCAGATGGAGACCCCGCTCACTGCCAGCCAGATCCGGCAACGGTTCATTGACTTCTTCAAGGAAAACAAGCACACCTATGTGCACTCATCTTCTACAATCCCCCTGGACGACCCCACACTGCTCTTTGCCAATGCTGGTATGAATCAGGTAGGATTCCTACCCTGGCACTGCAGTCCTGTGAACATATCCTTTTGGAACCTGTGAAGCTGTTTGCAGAGCTATTGGGAATATTATTGTTTTCTCCACCTTCTGGTCACAGAGAGATGGTTGGTATGTCCTCTGGAGTCCTCTGTGCCCTCACAAAATTGGCAAGAGCACTGGAAGAGGCTACTATAGTCAGAGCTTTGCCAGTCTCATTTCCTTGACCCTTGGTACCATAGCAGCTCTGGCACAAATTACTATCTAGTGTCTTTGAAGAGCGGTTGAGACTAGGATAGTGCAAGGGCTCTGCTGCAGATCAGCACCCAGTTTTTTATTTTTTTGGCAGCTGGGAATCTGACAGCTTTCAGTCCCTTTGGAAGGCCTGGGTTTTGGTGGGCTCTAGGAACACCTGTGTATGTGTGAGTGCTGAGTTCTAGGCAGCCTCCTCATGGACAGGAGCAGCAGGTTTGTTTCTGAAAGGTGCATTGGGTATGTTCAGACTAGTGATACTATGACATAAATTGCTGCCTTGCAACATTTGAAAACAGTATCAACTTTTCTAGCAGTTCACTTGCCTTTCTTCTCTCCTCACAGTTCAAACCCATCTTCCTCAATACCATAGACCCCTCACACCCGCTTGCTAAACTGAGCAGGGCCACCAACACTCAGAAATGCATCCGAGCAGGGGGCAAGCACAACGACCTGGATGATGTGGGGAAAGATGTGTACCACCACACCTTCTTTGAGATGTTGGGGTCCTGGTCCTTCGGGGATTATTTCAAGGTAAAACAGTCTGGTGCAGGTCTGAATCTCTTGCACAGATATATCTGTCTCTGTAATCTCAGCAGAGCAGTTGCCAAGAGGAAAGAGAATATGTTGGCACAGTGGTGCATGTGGCTCCTTTGGAATGAGCTTGGAAGCTGCCCCAACCCTGCAGAATGATTCAAGATTAATTACTTAAGGTTTACAAAGCTGATTAAATTAACTCTGCTAGTTTTGCGTCTTCAGGTAGAGATGTCCTGAAGATGTGGGGACTAACGTGCTCTGCAGCTATGGCTGACCTTCAAAGAGGAGTGGTCATACAATAACGATTTCCTTTCCCAAGCTTCTTGCTAGTGTTGTATTCAAAGTGAGAATTAAAAGGCCTTTTTGATGCAGTGAACATGCTAGGAGTTAACTCATCTGCATCAAGAACATTATATGAGATGTTTTCTTGTGTCCTCTTCACTGCATGTATTAATTTTTCTTATGTCAAAAGTCAGAAAGTATTCGGTTGGTGATACCTACAATAGCCAGTACTTTGGATGTTGAAGAGAAGCTGTATTTGCATTCACTTGCTGACCTCACGTTTCCTTCTGCAGGAACTTGCTTGTAAGCTGGCACTGGAACTTCTCACCAAGGAGTTTGGGATCCCTGCTGAAAGACTCTATGTCACTTACTTTGGTGGAAATGAGGCTGCAGGACTACAGCCAGACCTGGAGTGCAAGCAGATCTGGTTGGATTTGGGGTAAGGGCTTTCACTGAGGAAGGTGCATGTTTTGATGAGCAATAGTAATTTATTTTGCTTGGATATTAGGAAAATACTCTTCACAGAAGCAGAACAGAACAGGTACTCAGAGAAATGGTGGAGTCACCATTCCTGGAGGAATTTAAAAACTGTGTAGCTGTGGCTCTTTGGGGCATGGTTTAGTGGTGAGTTTGGCAGTATTGGAGTAAGGATTGGACTTGATGATCTGAAAGGTCTTTTCCAAACTAAATGTTTCTATGAGTCGATGATGGTCTGTATTATGTGGCAGACCACATACAGTGGGAGACTTCAACAAAATGGAAGTACCACAAATAGCATTTCCAGGGTGGTAGAGGTTCCAAACCAAGTACTGGTATTAATTAGAGAGAAGACTCGCAGAGCTCTGGTTTCAAAAAATATCTTGTGTAAGCTTAAGGGTCCTGCTTGGTCAGGTGGATGGGATGTTCTGCCCAGTGTGCAGCCACTGACAGCATTTGAGAAGATCATGGAATCGCAGAACTGTAGAATGGTTTGGGTTGGAAGGGACCTTACTCATCTTGTTCCAAGTCCTATCCAAACTGGCCTTGAATACTTCCAGGAATGTGGCAGACACAGCTTCTCTGGGCAGCCTGTTCCACTGTCTCACCATGCTTACAAGGAGGAATTTCTTCATAATATATAATATGCATCTGCCCTCTGTTAGTTTAAAGCCCTTTTCCCATCACTCTGCCCTTCTAAACACTTCCTCTCCGGATTTCTTGTAGTCCTCTTTATATACTGAAAGGCCACAACAAGGTAATCACAGAACCTTCTCTTCTCCATGCTGGACAATCCAAATTCTTTCAGTCTTTTCTCATAGGAGAGGTTCTTCATCCCATCAGTGTCTTCTTGCTGATGACTTTACTGAGGTGTTATGTAAGTCTCTGTCTACACCTAGGATGTCTGCCAGGTGCCAGTGTTCACTTGATCCTTTCATCAGGGATCTTGAGTACTAGGCTCTTGGATTGATCTGTCTCAAGACTCTTAAGAGTTCATCAGCACATCTAGTGGTTAGTGATCTGTGGTTTCTCTGGCATAGCCTTTAGTTTGAGGAATTCTTTTAGTTAATCTCTGTTGTTCAATAAATTTCTTCTTACAGGCTGGCTGAGGGCAGAATTCTGCCTGGCAGTATGAAGGATAATTTCTGGGAAATGGGGGACACTGGCCCCTGTGGCCCTTGCAGTGAGATCCACTATGACCGGATTGGGGACAGAGATGCTTCACACCTGGTCAATCAGGATGACCCCAATGTCCTGGAGATCTGGAACCTGGTGTTCATACAGTTCAATAGGTGAGCCAGACCTGCTTCCAGCTTCCAGGTGAGCCAGGTTGCACTAGCTCAGTTTGGGAGGCTGCTTGGGCTGTGTGTTCTTTCAGCTGCCCATGTCTTGCAGCAGCTGAGCCCTTTGTGATGCTCTGTCCCCTTACCCACTGGTACAGAAGGGGTTGATCATGCTGCTTTTGGGACAAACTGAGAATATTTTCTCTTGTTTATCTGCAAGCAGTTCAGTAGGGAATAAATTGTCTGCTCTGGGTCCAAGGTGTTGCTAAGGGTCTTGTTAACTATATTTTATCAAATATATCCTTTTGTCCAATTTGTCCTTTGTGTGGGCCAGTGTCAGAAATCTGATGGAACTAAGTCTTATGGAGATGAAGAGAGAAATGGAGTTGCCCCTGCAGAGCTTCTATCCATAAGAGCTCCCCTTTCTTTGGCAGGGAAGCTGATGGGACACTGAAACCCCTTCCTAAGAAGAGTATTGATACTGGGATGGGCCTGGAGAGGCTGGTCTCTGTGCTGCAGAACAAGATGTCCAACTATGACACTGACCTTTTCCTTCCTTACTTTGAAGCCATCCAAAAGGTAAACTGAAGCCTGGCCTAGCTGCATCCATTCCCTGAATTCTTGGGGAGGTGTGTGGGACTGGTTGGACAGGGTGGTCTCTGCTTTCTCAGCTGCTGTGACCCCCATACATTTGCACTTTGCTGAGGACAGAAACCCAGGCTGACACAGTAATTTCTGCCCTGGGAACAGGACAGTGAGTGGTGCAGCATTCCTAGTTTTGTGAACTGTCCTGATGGACACTTCTTGGGCCTCTCTCAGTGGGAGATGCTCTGCAGTCCAACTTGGCCAAGTGCCATCTTTGGCCACATGCTAGAGAGCACGTGGTACTGCTAACCCAGAATCAATTTGTCCTTCAGTCTCACACCTGGAATATGCTGATCTGTAGAAAATTCCCTTAACCAGGAGTGATTTGCCATAAACCATGACAGTCACTTGCAGAGCCTGTGTGCTGTTGCTGCGTTGTCTTGAGTGGTGACCACACTACCCATGCTGGGAGTTTTGTGCTGGATAAAATGCAGGGAGAAGAGCCCAGGCTCCTGCTTCCTCTAAGGAATGAGGTGCCAAGCTCCAGAGTTGGATTTGGAGAGCTGCCTTTTTTCAGTGTAAAGTCCACTGGCTAGACACAGTCCCTATGTCCTTGTCTGCCTTCCTACTGTGTGCTGGGAGCCTGGCTGGAGGGTGGCAGGAGGCCTGTGGCAGGAGGTTTGCACCATGTGCAAGCAGTGCATGGTTACAGCAGTATCTTTTCCTAGGATAAAACCATCCTAAAATAGGAAAGCTGTGACCATCTCCTGTGGGACAGAATTTGAAAGGTTTCTTGGCTGGGCAGGTTATGCCAGGTTGGAGTCCTCAAGCCAGTGTGCAATGTAAATGATTTCCTTGTACTGTCTCCCTCTTCCTCTCTCTTGGGCTCTTAATGATGGGATAAATTGGATTTTCTTCTCCCTGGTCTGAAAAGCATTTGGCTGCTGAAGTGTGGGCCATGACACCATGCAGAGTCCACAGCTCTGTGCCTCCCCTAGGTTCACAGAGTTGCCTCTTTCCAAGAGGAATATTCTCCTCTGTGGCAGTGGGGTGGGCTTGGCTCCTGAGGCCCTTCCCTGTAATTCTGTCATGGTGCCACTGTCAGTAATTGTACCTTCTGTCCACTGCCTTCTCCTCTGCAAAGGGCACAGGTGCCAGGCCGTACCTGGGGCAAGTTGGGGCCGAGGATGCTGATGGAATAGACATGGCCTACCGTGTGCTGGCTGACCATGCACGGACCATCACCCTGGCCCTCTCGGACGGGGGCAGGCCTGACAACACTGGCAGAGGGTAAGAAGGAGCTGCTGCATTGTCACCACTTCCATTCTGTTCCACATGGTTTCCCTCAAGGCTTTGGGGTCTCCTGTGTCTCTGGGGTCTCTTTGGATTTATCATTAAAGCAGTGGGTCGCAAATATTGTTCAGGATATTTGATGCTTGAGTCGCTCTGGTAAGGTTCACCCAAAAGGCCATGATGCACAAGTCTGAAGGTTATTGTAAGCACCACTGCTGCTTTACAGCCCCCAGATAAGGTAACTATGGGCAGACAGGCACAAAGCCTGGCTTGGTGCAGTGTTGCTGTTGATAAAGCAAGGAATTGTGGGCTGGGGGGCTGTGCTGCAATTGCTGGTGGACTCCATAAGCACACAGTGAATCTGAGTCATGGAGCTGTGGCCTAGCACCTCACCTGTGCCTTGCTGCTACCATGAGCAGCTGCTTAAGGAAAAACGAGAGAAAACCCTGCGCTCTTGGCCTTGGGAGGGGGTGCTGGTAGGTGGATGCTGGTGGAGGCCCTGAGAACAACTTGTATGTGTAACATCTGCGTGGGGGCCTCTGCTATTCCCTAGGTATGTGCTGAGGCGGATTCTCCGACGGGCTGTGCGCTACTCCCATGAGAAGCTCAATGCCCCCAAGGGTTTCTTTGCTACTCTGGTTGATGTGGTGGTGCAGTCACTGGTAAGTTCTCCTATTCCACTGTATCTGCTGAAGACTTCCTCTGCTGAGATGTGCCAGTCTCCAGTTTGAAGGGCTCCTCCTCTTGGGTCTGCAGGGAGATGCCTTTCCTGAGCTGAAGAAGGATCCAGATATGGTAAAGGACATTATCAACGAAGAAGAGGATCAGTTCCTGAAAACACTGAGCAGAGGCCGTCGCATCCTGGACAGGAAAATCCAGAGTCTTGGGGACAGTAAAGTCATTCCTGGTAAGGCTGTGACTTCTGTCTGGATGCAGCAAAAGGCATTTATTATCCGGGATCACATAAGGGCTTAGGGAAGCTGGGGGAAAGGAAAGGCTGTGAAAATTAGAGATGGGGGACGGTGAAGAGGGGGACGAAGTTGGAGTCAGAAGACATCTCTTAGAGCTGAACCACCTGTCCTTCCTCTGGCCTGTGTTCACTTGCTCATGTTTCTAAGCTTCCCAGACACACATCTCTGCTGTCAGGGAGGAGCAATTTGGATGTTCCTGTTCTCTAGACCTGTTCACTGTCCTGCCATAGCTCAGAGTCATTGGGAGAGCAGGGAAGGGAGCAGAATGGAACATGAGAGGTGTCTGCTTTGTCCTTTCTCTGCAGGTGACACTGCCTGGCTGCTGTATGACACCTATGGTTTCCCTGCGGATCTCACTGGACTGATTGCAGAGGAGAAGGGCCTTGTTGTAGACATGGAGGGCTTTGAAGAAGAGCGGAAAAATGCTCAGGTGGGTAACAGCTCCAGGGGAAGCTAGTTTATGAGTGGGCAGGTAAAATTCTTTTCCTTGCAGTTTGCAGTCATGAGTTGCTTGTTTCTCAGTGAGTCTGCTCACACCCCATATGCCCCATGGTTTGTCCCATGGGAAAAGCCAGGCCAACTGCAGTTGCTATGTGACATGTCTTTTCTGTACAGCTGGGGTTGGTTTTGCTCACTAGCAAAGTCTGGAACCTTGAGATCAGCCTTCAGACAGAGATAGTGGAGTGCTGGGAGCACCTCGCTGTCCTATTCTGGTTAGGGAAGTTATTCCCTGTCCACGGATCAGTATCCAGGCAAGCCTGAACCTTGGGTGCATTTCTCAGTATATTTACTGCAGCAGCAGGAAGTGGCATTGACCATCTGGGTACTTGCTTTGTCCTTACTGGGCTCATGCCCACTTGGTCTGCATGTTGGAACTGGCTGCTCTGAAGCCAGAAAAATTGGCACACTCGAGGTGCTGGCACACAGCTTCCCAGGGCAAAGCTCTAAATCAGGGAGTGCTGAGGGATGTGAGAGAGATGTGCTACTAGGCTAGCATGCATTGGTGTTTCTTAAACCTTGGTATTTGGCAGGTCGTTTCTCAAACCTTGTTCATTGGCAGCTCAAATCCCAGGGCAAGGGTGCTGGAGGGGAGGATCTCCTCATGCTGGACATCTATGCCATTGAAGAGCTAAGAGCCCGAGGGCTGGAGGTGACAGATGACTCGCCAAAATACAACTATGCTTCAGATCTGAGCGGTACCTATGGTATGAAAAACCTTCTCACAATCATGTTCTGCTACTAAACCTTCCTTGGCATGTACTTCTGGGCTCCAGAGTTGGAAGGCTGTGAGGGTGAATAGCCTACTTGTTACTAATTGAGCAGAGAAAGAGGACAGACTGTTCAGGGGCTACTGTGCTGCTCTTGCCAAATTAAGGGAATTTCTGTTCCTACAGCTTTTTCTCCACACACCTATATTGGTTTTTCTCAGCTGTTCCTTTGCCAGTGCTGCAGGAGACTTTTCTGCTTGGCCTGTTGGAGGGTCCTTGTCTTGTTTGCTCTGGCTCTTCCTGCTGTTTTTTTGATTTGATGGAGATTCAGGAGGCTGCAGGCTCATAGCCAAGTGTGCTGCTGACTTTTGCTGCATAGGTATGGAAGGCAGAAACAGTCCATGCCGTGGAGGGTACTAAATGAAATTTCCAACTATCTGTTGCCTTACTCCTCTCCTTATCCCCTGTTTGCTGCCATGAGCTCCTGTGATAATTGGGAGGTGTTGCTATGACATTCTACTTCCATGTGGTGTCTACAAGGTTTTCCTGTTTCACTGACACTGCCTGTCATCCTGGTGGCAGATTTCGGGAGCCTCGTGGCCACAGTGAAAGCCATCCGCAGGGAGAAGAGGTTTGTGGAGGAAGTATCCACTGGCCAGGAATGTGGGATAGTGCTGGACCGGACCTGCTTCTACGCCGAGCAGGGTGGGCAGATCTATGACCAGGGCTACATGGTCAAGGATGACGACAGCAGGGAGGATGTGAGTAGGCCTGAGAGCCTTTTGCTAGACACAGTCTGACTCGGGGCCTGGGCAGAGGGAGAAGGGGCCAAGCAAGCTCCAGCAATTTTCCATCCATATCAGGTGTCATGCATTGTACAGGGTTCCTCCCTGGGTGTGCAGCATGGCATGGATGTGCTGGAGTTTTGTTCCTCTTGCTCCTTGAGGAGCTCCGTTCTGTCACCAGTGCTGCTGTTGCCAGAATGTGGGTGCCTGTGCCTGTGCTGGTGGTGCTGGGATTGCCAAGCCTGAGGGCAATGCTCTCAAGCAGTGATGGGGAGCTGAGGTGGGGAGCTCTTTCTGTGCCCTATAACTGTGTCCCACCTTCATTCACTTCTCCACTTTGCTGTGTGCTGTGCCTGGAGCCGCTTAGCTTTCCCTAGCACACACACCACTCTGGCTCTCAGCTGGGATCTTTCCAGTTATAATTCAGACCTCTGTCTGGATGATGTCTCCCCTTGGCCTCTCAGCCTTCTCATATGGGGCATTTCCCTCTTTGAACAGAAAACAGAATTCACTGTAAAGAACGTGCAAGTCCGAGGAGGCTACGTGCTCCACATAGGAACTCTGTATGGGAGCTTGAAAGTAGGAGATCAGGTCCACCTGACTATTGATGAGGTAAGTTAAGATGTGGTGTAGCACATAGGCTTGTCTCTTTTCTGGATTTTGTCTTGTTTCTTTTCATCAAGGTCTCTCTGGGGGCCTGATGTTTGGGTCCTGCTCTCCCTGCAGCACACGATCAAGCAGTGTCTGGCTGACTCCAAGTCTTTCCTGCTTCACATCAGGCTTTCTCCTACCACCAGGCAGATAATCCAGCTAGCTCAGAGCCACTCTTGCTGATTTTGCTGATCACAGGCAAAACCACATTTTGGGTCATGACTTGCAGGGAGAACATGTGGTGCCCCACTGTGTGGGGACAACAGCTGAGAGCCTGGGCTGTCTGCCCCACTCCAAACATTGCTCCTGTGGGCTCAGCTTGCTGAGTGGTGGGTTGAGTACAGTCAGCCTGATGCATTTCCCTTCCTTATAGACACAGCATCTTTAGAGGAAGAGGGAAGGCTTCCGTCTTGGGGTACTTTCCCCTGCCGAGGAACAGAGATTAGTTATCTGTGTCCTGGTCTGTCCTTGGCCTCTCTCCACACAGGCCCAGCAAGGCAACTGCCAGGGAAAAAGCTGTGCACAGATTTGGTGGGGAACGTTCCTGAAGCTGAAGCTCCAAGGCAGCAAGTGTGATCAGTTGCTTCTGGTGTCCTCAGCTAGTTTAGGATTCTGTTAGAGCAGGGCATTAGCCTCCCCTTCAGCTGCTGGAGGAGGTTGTGGCTCCGGGGTCTGGGACCCCATCTAACAGTGGCTTCCTCCCTCAGGCCAGGCGGAGGCCGGTCATGAGCAACCACACAGCCACCCACATCCTCAACTTTGCCCTGCGCTCTGTGCTGGGGGAGGCTGACCAGAGAGGGTCCCTGGTGGCACCAGACAGGCTGCGCTTTGACTTCACAGCCAAGGGAGCCCTGACCACTCAGGAAATCAAGAAAGTTGAAGGCATTGCTAACCAGATGATTGAGGAGTCAAAGGTAGGTATGGCTGACATGTTGTATGCCTTGAGTACAAGTTGGGTTGCTGGGAGTTTGGCATGCACAGGAGGTTTCTGAGCTGCTAGTGCAGTACTATGCACAGATTGCCATCACTTTGGAGGGTTTTGAGTGGGAAAACCCCATATATATTGTTCTGTTCGCTGGTTTCAAGCCCTCTCTAGGGTTGGAGTGTTCCCACGCCTGCAGTAGTGTCACACCAGCTACAAGAGCCAGGAAGTTTGTCGCAGTAGTTTTGCAGGCCTGGTTGGACTCCAAAACTTTAAGGTTACACCCAGACAACTCAGTGGTGTGTCCCTAATGGCAGGAGAGTTGCTCCGTTTGGTGCCAATGTCAGAGCTGACCCTGGAGGACCCTGGAATCTGCTTGGAACCATTTTCACATGCAGTAGCACGCAGGGAGTCTGATCAGGTAGTATTGGGAGTTTTGGGGATGAGACATCTGCCAATAACTTTGTGATTCTTACAGCTCAACAAACCCCAGCTCAGATGAAGCACAAGACTTCACTTCTAGGATCTTTCAGAGGAAGACATTTCCTGGGAATGGGGGCCTTCAGTGATAGCTGACAAGACTGGCTCTTACCTGCATCCCTTTGCTGTTCTCTGCAGACAGTGTATGCCAAGGACTGTCCTCTCGCAGCAGCCAAAGCTATCCAAGGACTTCGGGCAGTTTTTGACGAGACCTACCCTGATCCTGTCCGTGTGGTCTCCATTGGCATTCCTGTGGAGGAGCTGCTCGCTGACCCCTCTGGCCCTGGGGGCTCCATTACCTCTATTGAGTTCTGCGGAGGAACGTGAGTACCTGGAGAGGTGGGGGAAGGCATCAGGGTGGCTGAAAAGGAGTTCCTATGGAGCTCAAGATCCTGAGAGTGCCATGAGAATACACTGGGCAGAGCCAGGACAGAGATGGAGGTGGTGGTGACGATGTGCTTTGGCATTCCCAGTCCTGAGTCAATCAGTCTTTAAAATTACCTTTTGCAGGCAGGGAACTGCTTGTATTGCCTCTGACCTCATGCAGGGTCTCTGGCAGTGCTGGGAGTGCAGGTCTTATCACCCTTTCCTCACTCATTTGCTTTTAGCACAGGTTGTTTTTTCTGCCTGTCGCCACACTGCTGCATTTCCCTGACAGGATGGTTGTCTTATTTCTGTGCTGATTCTTGCTGAGAGATGGATTTCTAACTCTCTCTTGTGGGTCTGTCTGGGTTCTTTCCAAAGGCACTTGCAGAACTCCAGCCATGCTGGCCCCTTTGTGATTGTTTCAGAAGAAGCAATTGCTAAAGGCATTCGGAGGATAGTTGCAGTTACTGGGGCTGAAGCTCGGAAGGTAAGGGTAGGCAGGAGAAATCCTCTGTGAAATTCCACGTATTAACCCTGTGCCAAAGTTCTTTTTGTTCACATTTGCACAATATCCTCTGAGGGACTCATGGAAAAGGGTGCTGCTGTTGGCAAAGACTGTGCTGAATACCCTGGCTGTATGACAGTTGGAGCAGAGAAAAAAGGGGGAAGTCTCAGCTGTAGGTGTTGTGGCAGAGAAACCTGGATGGGTGTGTGGGATGGCTCCAGGGTTAGCTTAGGTTGCTTTTCAGAGTAGCTGCCGATGTAGAGTTCTCGGCAGCTGGCAAGGCTGGCAGGAGAGTGGTGAACTCTGACAATCCAGTCCTCTGCTGCAGAAGGCAATGACTTTGGATGTGGGCTGGTGCTCCCTGAAGTGGGAGAAAGGAGTTTCATGGGAGAGGTGATTTCTCTTTTGGGAGGATCTTGGCAATCCTGGCAAAGAAAAGAGACCCGGGGCCCATGTGCTAGCATCTCACCCTGGTTCTGGTCAGGTACTGCCTGCTTTGACCCTGTGGCTTCCCAAGCTCCATCCTGGGGCATTCCAGCATTCCTCACCTCACTGCACTCTGGGGGTGACCAAAAGCCCAGCCTGGTCAATCTTCCAGCTTGATTTAACTCAGCCTGTATTCTCCTAGGCCCTCAGGAAAGTTGACAGCCTCAGGAAACTGCTGTCAGCGTTGGAGGCCAAGGTGAAGGTCCAGACAGCTCCAAACAAGGATGTGCAGAAGGAGATCACGGATCTTGGTGAGGTGAGGATGGTAGCAGTGCTCTGCCTCCCCAGAGTGAATGGGACCTTTATTGCCAGAACTGGGTGGTATTAAGGATGCCTGAATTCACCTTCCTGCTCCTGTCCAACAGCCTTGCATCCCATGGGTACTGCAGCCAGCACCTGTTGTCTTAGGTCATTGGCACTGGGAGAGGCATGGAGCTTACTGGGCTCTGTCAATTGAGGCAGAGTTCATGAGGTGCTGCATCTCCTGCTATGATCATTGGCTCCTTTAACCTTCTCTACCTGCTCCTCTTTTGCAGACACTGGCCACTGCTGTTATCCCACAGTGGCAGAAAGATGAACTGAGAGAGGCTGTTAAAGCATTGAAGAAAGTCATGGATGACCTGGACCGAGCAAGCAAAGCTGACATCCAGAAAAGAGTGAGTCATGGGCTGGAATAAAGGACAGTGTGGGAGGGCTGTGGGGTTCTCCTTTGGGAGCCCTGTTAGTGTCCAGCATGGAAGAGAATAGATGTGTGGGAATGCCTCTCACACTGTTCAGCCTTCCAGCTTGTCCTGCTGCCTCCTGAAGCAGAATTACATCTGTGCTTGTTCCCTGCGTTAAAGCATGGCAGCCTGTTCCTGCCCTAACAGTGCCTCTGGGTGCAGGCTTCCTCCTGGAAGTTTTCTGGAGGAGGAATCATCCACAACTTGCTGTCTTGCAGGCCACATACCTGCCTGTCAGAATATATTCCTCCTGGCTTCACAGTGTGAGGCTGCTCCAGACTGGGCTGTGGGTGTGTTTGGGCAGCTTGGGACCACTGCCCCTGCTCTACCCAGGTCGTCTTGTGTCCATACACAGTGTGGATGGTCTGGTGGCTGACCATTGTTGTCCTTAGGTACTGGAAAAGACCAAGCAAGTTATTGAGAGTCACCCTAACCAGCCATGGGTCATCATGGAAATGGAAAATGGAGCCTCAGCAAAGGTATGGGAAAGTGTGATCTGTCCTCAGCAACCTTCCTTCTGCTCGAGGAGCAGCTGGGTGGTTTTTCATCACTCAGGGAGGTGGTTCAGTGCTACAGAGCTGTCCCTCTTGACACCTGCCATCCCTGAGAAGGGAGAGAGACTACTGGGATATTCTCTTGTGTCCCACCTCCTGGACTGGCACATGGGCTTGCAGGGGTGGTGGGGTTTTGACCACTTGCTGAGCTTCCAGACATGGTGGTAGATAGGGAGCCCACCAGAAATCCCATTGTGTCCTAGGTAAGATTCATCCTGCAGCAGTCACGACACTGAAATGCACTTAATGGACTGAGAACAGCAGCTCTGCTGAGCCATGAAAGTTGTGATGCTTGTGGCCTCTGGTGATCAGCTCTGGGAGTGGTGCCCTGGGCTGAGTGTGTGGACAGGGCCAAGCAGAGAACTGCTCCCAGCACCGTCTGCCCAGCTGGTCTCATTCTTCCCTGGCCAGGGCTGAACCTGCTCCTTCCCTCTCAGGGCTGAATCTCCTCCTTCCCTATTCCACACACAAGTTTTTTTCCAAGTGATTTTTGTTGGAATGAATGCTCTGTTGTGTGCATTGTGTCACAGTGCTGAGCCCAGTAAGTGCCAGGCAGCGAAGACTGGTTGTGCCTTGGCTTAGACCACTCTGTGCTTAGTGCCCTGTTAAAATTTCCTCTCCCAGAGTCTTGGAGCTGATCCTGCTCACTCTGTGGCACCAGCATTACCTTGATACCCACACCTCTGCTCCCAGTGGGTGTTGTGGCAGCATTTTCCCTGGCAGAATGGTGCGTCCCACGGGATGGCAGTGCTGGCAGCCCAGGTAGCTGCATGTTCCCAGTCCACCCAGAGCAGCACTGCCTTGCTCACCAGAGGACTCACTCCTGAGGCTCTGTGGTGCATCATGCTGCCTGTGTGAGTGAGGAATGATGGTCTCCTTGGGAATAGTGGAATGTGTGGCAGTCCTGGTTCTTCCCTGCCTGCTGCGTATGATAACCCTTGCAGGCTTTTCATGCTGTTTTTGAGTCCTTCTGTCTCCCTTTGGAACAGCTGTTCCCTTCTTCTGGGAGGAGCTTTTTCCCCTCCAGCCAGTACACTCCAGCAAAGGTTTATTCTGGGGCTGATTTTGCCAATTCCTGTATACCTCAAGGTGGGGAAATGGAAGCATCTTCTTCCTGCCTTGGGGTACACAGGCAGGGTTTATGCCCTCTGCCAAGGCTTCTACACTGCCAGGAATGTGAAGATGGCTGATGTTTGGGAGGAGGAGCATTGCAGAGTGCTGCTGGCTGATTTAATGCAATTCCTGATCTATGAGGTCTCTGTGGGTGCTGTTGGGGCTGGGCTGGGTGTACGTGCAGGGAGGCAGTCATGCAATGATTTTGTTATCTTCCAGGCCCTGAATGAATCTCTGAAGCTCTTCAAGACTAATTCCCCCCAGACTGCTGCTATGCTCTTTGCTGTAGATAATGAAGCTGGCAGGATCACCTGCCTATGTCAAGTACCCCAGGTAATACCAAGACTGCATGGCTGCCTCTCTCTGAGCTTCCATGGAGGAGCTGCAGCCTTCAGGCAGGAGCTATCTAAATTACACAGCCAGAGCTGATTGGCTCTTGCCAAACCCCTTGCAAAGCACAGTCTTTGTGCTTGGGCTTATTGTCAGAAGTAAGGGGAGTTACGCTCTGCAAACAGGGAAAGGGAAGAGTCAGGACTTAATGGGGTGGTAGGCAAGGGGCAGGGCAATTGCTGTTCAGTGCTGACCGCAGGGTTTCTTTTCCTGCCCAGGAGACTGCAAATAAGGGCCTGAAGGCCAGCCAGTGGGTGCAGGAAGTGTCTGGTTTGATGGATGGCAAAGGCGGTGGAAAGGACATCTCTGCACAGGCAACAGGCAAGAATGTGGGCTGCCTGCAGGAAGCCTTGAAACTGGCCACGGACTTTGCCAGGCTCCGTCTGGGGGAACTGAAGAACTGACTGAGGGGGGAACCCCAGCCCCTTTGTCTCCCTGTTTGTCCCCTGCGCTGCTTTCCCGTCAATAAAAGCTCTCTGCCCCGCGCTCTGCGCCCCGGCTCTGGAGGCGGGGCGGGACGGAATGGGATGAGGTGGGATTCCGCCTCCAGTCACACCTTGGGTCCGCCTCCTTCCTGGGCCCGCCCCGTCGCCGCTTGCTGACGGTGTCCCGCCGACCATGCCGCTGGATCATCGCCGCCTGCGCGGCCCGGAGGAGTCGCAGCCGCCGGCGCTGTGGGCAGCGACCGCGGCCGAGGATGAGAAGGGCGAGGGGGCGGCGCCGCGGGACCCCTGTGCCCTGCGGCCGCTGTTCGCGCGGGCGGGGATGCTGAGCCAGGCGCAGGGCTCGGCCTACGTGGAGCTGGGCAGTGGCACCAAGGTGCTCTGCGCCGCCTGGGGCCCGCGGGAGGCGGCCGAGCCCGGTCCGGCCCGGCTGCTCTGCGAGTTCCGCCGGGCGCCCTTCGCGGGGCGTGGAGCCCGGGGCC